>JARJEC010015745.1:0-25169 GCA_030264575.1 Tachinus sp. AB-2021 | reverse complement strand
TGGTTTAGCCGTATTATGTTTTATATCAATGTATATTTAGAAAAGATCAAGATTATATATTTCGTCGGATTTTACGTACATAGTTGTTTGATTAATATATCCGTCGAATTTTGTTTAATGTACATAATCGATTTTTAAGTAACGTAATTAGCTAGCATTGTAATCATGTGCGTTGCCAGCATAAATTTTATTTCAAATTTAATTACATGTACAATATTAAAAAAAAGTGAAATTTTTCAATAATCAACATTATTATATTATTATATGTGAGAGAAAAAATAAACTAAAAATAAATTAAATATAAACGCAAAAAATAAAAAATACATGACAACAATGGAAACAACGAAATAAACAATAAATAAATGAAAATAAATTGTACAAAAATTGCATAAATACGTAATAAACAGTATAATGAATAAAAATAATAATTACAAAATAAATTAAACCAAAAATAAATTAAATGAAAAACGATTAGAATGATTGAAAAATGAAAGAAATTAAAAAAAATATAAACAAAACATTCGTAAATACGAGAAAAGGAGAAAAAATTAACTAAGTAAACGAAAAAAACAGAAGAAAGTATCAAATTAAAAATGCAAATATAATGAATTTAATAAAAATCGAATTAAATAAACGCAAAGTGAAGAAAAGAAACGATAAAGAAACGTAATATTTTAATGATTTTATCAACAAAATTTAATATATGAAAAATTGTTGGAAAAATAGAAATATATTGAAAAAAGATAAATGAATAATTTAATAAAAATATACTTAAAATAAACGAAAACAAACAAAATTTAATATCTTTGAAAAGCAATCACAAGATACTATATTTAGCAGAAGTATGTGTCGTCATCTATCGGCTCGAGTTGTTGAAACTTTGTATATAATTTGTTTTATAATGAACATAGTATTGATTACCTTCGGGGAGTAAATTAAAATGATTGTATAATTAATGTTCTTGCTCTGATTCTTGTAAGTACATTTTGCAAACCGTTTTTTGATATTACTGGCAATGGTGAATCTAGCTTTTTGGGGTCCTTAAAGTTAAAATTTTCTTCCTTTCAAAAAGAATAAATTGCAAAAATATAACAAAATATTGAAACGTATCTAGAAATTGATAGAACATTACAAAACAAAGAATCTCAAGAAATTGGTAGAGAATCTAAAATAATTTAATAAGCGATGTGAAATTGCAACAAATAAATGTCACTAAAATAGATAAAATAACATTTTTAATATAGGAAAATATTGAGAAAAATCCGAAATGTTGGAAAATGTGTGCAAAAATGTGAAATAACACTTTAAAGAATTATGTATTAAAAAATTGTATCAATTTACTAAAAATGTAGAAAAAAGTAGTCTACATATTATTTGAAATGCGAAAAAATTTCACAAAAATGAGCAAAACATAACAACAAAAGTTTTCAAAATGTTAAAAAAGATGTAGTTAACCGCCGAGGTGGCATATCCAGTACGACCGATGTAAAAAGTTCGTAAGGTAAGCAACGTTCGGCACGATCAGAACTTGGATGGGGTGACCGTATAGCTCCGCCTACCAGCAACATTTGCTAAAGGAAAACAATTAATGGCGCTCTAGATATTGGAGGCAAATTTCTATAATAACAAAACAAGACTCAACACAACTTATTCTACGATCGACTACTCGCCAAAGCAATTAAATTAAGAAGGTTTTACCAGTCCCTTTGGAAGTAAAGAAGATTTCACCAGTTCCACTGTTTACAGCTGCTATCAGAGGGCCGTACACAGTTTTTTGTTGTTGATTCAACAGCAAAACAGTTGTACGAACTGCTTTAACTAATGCTTCGGTGTCGTTTAATTGTTTTCTTTGCAACTTTAGTTAAATGCATTCTACATTGAACGACTGAGTGATAACATGCCCAAATAATACAACACTCTATTTGCAATCAATAAACACGTGTCATCTGCTATAATCATTATTGTGAATTTCTGCAGTCATTTGCAATGTCGGATTTTGACGTATATGATGCAAAACATCTCCAGACATGTCGTCCTTATATTTGACTGTAAAATCGTTCGGATTCGAAGGAAACATGTGGATATGATAATCGCAAACAAAGTACGAATTTGATGCGGTGATGAAGATATGACGGAGCATATTGTTTCTATGCGAATCGTTCTCGAGCAACTGCTAGAGTTAACACACATCACACACACAGATGTCTATTAACGGTTTGTTAAAACATTTGTTGAAACGACGACGGACCACAAAGATTCACCCAGCAACAATCGAAGATAGTAACATGCGTCATTATTTGGATGCACAGTGTAGTTACGAACCCGAGCGTCTGAAGCAAATACATTTATATGTCCTTCAACTGGTTATCTTTTTTCCGACGCGGAAGCGATTTTGATGTGCAATAGCGTGCCATTTCAGAATAAACCAAAGTGTTAGCGAACGCATCTGTTTGAGAAACGGAGAAAAGCAATGTTGTCAATGCTTCCTTCTCTGGATTGAAATAAACTTGTTATCCGTTTTATATATGTCTGCCAAATGTACAACTGCAGAATGGTTTTCGTGTGTCGCAAAGGAAATTCATTTTTCTAATCGTTACTGATCTGTTTGCACTGTAATCGATTTTCGGGTCGTAATGAAATGCCGCTCGCTTGCGTTGTGTTTGGTGTACTCGTTGCATTCCAAATCTATTCACTTGTCGTTAATTTGCAGTCGCTCTCGAACGTAAATCGGAAATGGAAATACGACTATTTTAAGTATGCATTGCTTGTTTATCATCAGTGCGATTTGCTCTTGAAGTAGCTGGCCGCGTATTTGACTGATTTTAACTACCTATTGCAGCTCGTACTCTCCTTGGCATTATAATGAACACTGTAAAACGACAGGGAATGGTTTTCACAGTCATTCAAATCTGTAGAATTTATCTTAAGAACTGTACAATATTGAAATCGTTAAACTAAATCCTCGAGTCTCTCTAAAAAACGTTTGAATAAATTTGTGGTTATGTCTAAGAATGCAAAGTCAATTCATCTGAATAGAATGGTTTAACAAAATGAATATTTGCAAAATGTAATTAAATTTGCTTTAACCAAATCAATTCTCAAAATCCACTGCCTATTTTTACGAGAAAAAAAAACGACTTAAATGTAATAGTCAAACGATAAGTCCGCGGGAACGCCGTCTATTGAAATTAATCCAAAGTGACAATTTCCATACAAAATTACCAATTTCGATTTTTTTATTTTTCGATTGTTCTTTTGTTATTCCTAATTTTGTTTTTTTTTTAATTACCCCAGTATCAAGGCAAAGAAAACAAAAAAATTAAATTGGCTATGTTTGAGTATTTGTGAGACTAACCCATAACAACTGATGAAATTGTGAAAATTCTGAATAATGGATTTCTATAAAACAAACATGTTAAGTATAGAAGGTGATTCCTAACCATTGACGAAAAATGAAACGAACATATTTTATTTTAAATGGAAACTCTAAACAACTTCTTTTGTCTATCTCGCTTTGTTTCGATAAATGAAAAATACATATTATTAAAAAACGTTTTATTTTTCAAAATTTAAGTCAAAAATATTTGTGGTAACAACAAATAAAACAACATTACTTTAATTAGTTTTTTAAAATGGCCACCATGAGCGTTAAAGTAAGCTTGACAACGCATTTAAAAAGAAGAACTGCTTCAAAATCTGCTATGTTTTGAAAGTGCAGTGCAGCATTTGCAATTCTCTCTTGTAGTGTTCCGCGTTGTTTATTGGCATTGCATAAACCTAACATAAAAGTTTAATAGATTTAGGTCAGAAGATCTTGCAGGCTAGTATCATTAAAATCATTGTTAAGCCACCGAACTACTTCGCTCAACATGGGGTGGTGCTCCATCGTTCTGGTTCCATATCCTGTTATGTAATTCAAGAGAGACATTATTATTCAGCAAATCTGATTTTTGAGAAATTCTGAGTACGAACCAGAATTTAATCGAGATAGTAAGATTTGGATTCTCAGAAAATCCTACATAATCTATTAAATGATTATATTTGTTTGTAAGCTAGTCGCCTAACTACGTGCGGATTTCTTAATGACCAATTATGCTCTTTATATATATTGTTAATGCCATCTCTTCTGAACATATATTCATCGCTGTACAATGTTGAACTAACTTCTTTAGTTCAACATTGTACAGCGATCTTGTGGATTTTGTTCAAGAAGCCATTGAGAAAAAGCAAGTTGTCGTGCTGCGTCGCCTCGTTGTAGTTGTTGTACGTTTTGATCATAATATGGGTGAACATTTTTTTTGGTTTAGCAATTATTTGTTACTGTGAGCGTTTGATGTGGACCTCCACTACGGCGATTTTCATTTTCAATTTCACGCAGACTTCGAAATGCCTCCGAAAATACTTGATGAGAAGGTTGCCTTCTGTCGGGATATATTATTTAATGCTCGCGGCATTGCCATTACAGAATCTGTAAAACACAAAAATGATATCTGCGTATTTATTGTAATTGAACAGCATTTTTATCAAGTTTTACTAACCGAATCAAATAAAACGATTTTAATAAGTGTCAAAAGGTTGCACAACGCACACTTGTTAAAGTAATGTAGTTTTGTTTGTTGTTACCATTGTTACAAATGTTTTTTTACTTAATTTTTGCTAAATAAAAAGTTTTCTAAATAATGTGTATTTTTCGATTATCTTTTAAGCGAAGTGAGATAGACAAAAAGATATTTAGATTTTCTGTTACTTAAACTTTGTCACGAAAGAGAAAGAACATGTAAAATCAATTAGTGGAATTGAGATGCAACATTGACAATAAAAATTAATAATATTTGTCAGTATCGGTTAGATAACACCAATGCATAGAAATCGGTTTAATTAATTTGCTTTTGATACACATTTAATAATTTATGAACCGTCTACGATGCAAGGGGTTCCGGGCTCGAAACTCGCGATTAATAATTTTTTTTTATAAAAATTATAATAAATGTTTTATTTTTGCTGTGTAGTCCGAGCACACCCATATACGAACTTGTTTTTGTACATAATATTATACTGCTTCAATTTATTTATTTTAACAATTGATTCAATTTGAATTAAGCATAATTAAGCACAATTATCAAGACAATATAAAAAAAATATTTATATAACACAAAGCGTTTATTAGGTGAGAAAAAATTCGACATAATTTAAATTCAAATATGTATATATTCTCTCTCTGAATGCTATAACAAAATTCATAAATGTAATTGTGTGTTTTGCATGTTTGTTTTGACACAATTCTAAACAAATCACCTCACAATAAAAATAATTTTGTAAACATTTTCATTTATGACACATATTAAAATTGAAATTCAATATTCGTTCAACGTGTCCTGAGTTAAATTTATTTATAAACTACATATAAATATTATGTCGTTCGTATTTACACACTTATCTTTCCGTCGTATTTATCAGTTTAGTTTCGCTGATAGCGCCTTACGTGTAGGTTTAGTTGCGCAGATTGTTCGCTGAACTTTTGTTTAGTGCCCACGTTTTCTCCAATACAATAATTGTACTTTCAGCAAAGACATTGCAACGATAAATGCAGTAAGTGCATCATCTCTTATGTTAGTTCAATCAAAGACTGTTCAACTGTATTTTTAAAACAGTTCAACGATTACGTTGGAATTAGTTCACTTGAAGTTACAAGTAAGCCGTCGTAACTAACTTTGCTTTAAGTGAAACTTTAAAGGAATGGATTCGGTGCTTTAAATTCATTACCGTGTAATATACGTTAAATTAGTTTAATTTGGATTTGAAATGATATAATTTTTAATTAAAATAAATATCAATTGTCTACAAAAAATATTTAAGCGCCAAAAAGGAAAAACTTGCAGTAATAATTTTATTCTAGGTGATAATATAATATTTTCATACATAAGTTGTTTGTCAAATGTAATATTTGTCTAATAGCTGCAGTTGAATATATTCTATACTATCAATGAGTCAATGCTATCAATTTAGCAAAATGTTATGAATACTTTAATGTTTATTGACTGAGGAAATCTTATATAAAATATAAAATAAATTAGTTTAATTTGGATCTGAAATGATATAATTTTTAATTAAAATGAATATCAATTGTCTACAAAAAATATTTAAGTACAAAAAAGGAAAAACTTGCAGTAATAATTTTATTTTAGGTGATAATATAATATTTTCATATATAAGTTGTTTGTCAAATGTAATATTTGTCTAATAGCTGCGGTTGAATATATTCTATACTATCAATGAGTCAATGCTATCAATTTAGCAAAATTTTATGAATACTTTTATGTTTATTGACTTAGGAAATCTTATATCTAAACTACTGTTGCCAAATATATTACGTATATGCATATTATTAACTACAAAGTACTATCGATTCAATTTTATTGGATTTACTTCAACGTTTTATTATATTTTTGGTGTTTTGCTAAAACTTGTAATGAATATAACAAATAATTTTTATTTTATTATGATTCATGATTCATTACATCAATTTAAATACATTTATATTATAATTTGTTATCAAGCTTAAAATTAAAATATTAAGACTATTAGAGCATCTTTTATAATGTCTTTAAAGGATCGTATCAAAACAAACCGTAAGTTCTTTGCAAACCCATTTTATACAACGAATAAAATACAAGAATCGACCAAACCGGCTGAACCGATACAATCAAACTGAGTAACTTCTCTTTCAATATCGCATCATAATATACAATGTTTTTCCAACAAAATAGAGGAAATTGAAATATTTTTAGATATTCACAAAAGTCAAATATTATGTTTATCTGAGCATTGGTTTACTGAGAAAATTTTGGATATTACGTAGCAATATCTAGATCACATTTTAAGTAGTGTGGCTATTCTAGCAAAACAAAATATGAAGTGAACCTTTAACTGAAATAAATAATTTATCAAAAACATTTTGAGTGCACTGCAATTACATTAGAAAACCAAATCTCAGTGTTGTGTTTATATAGTGATGTGGTTAGTACCGATTTAAATGATAAGGCAAAATCATTCCTGCAAAATATGAACATATATTACGAGACATCATTTCCTCTCAAAAAGAAACGCGTAGTAATGGAGTCAACCAAAATTAAATGGATAACAACAGGAATTCGAACACTTTGAAAAACTTATTTATATACGCACAAAACGGCTTTGATAATACTATACAGTATTACAAAAGATACAAAAAAAATATACAACAAAGTGATAATATTGGCGAAAAAGATGGACTATAATAAGTGACTGAAAAAATCAAAAAATGTGAATAAAACAGCGTGGCAAATAATAAATGAAATTAAGCAAAGCTAAAAGCAGTTTATAGAAATTAAATATGAATGATTTAATAAGCACTTCTTAGACATCTTAACCCAATAATGCCCAGTTTATTTTTTTACATAAAATTACATCCATGAGGTTTTCTCATATGGTTCTTTTGGGCTTTGATGGGTTAATCATTATTTAAACAGTATTGCTGATACTTTCTCGCAAAACCGTAATAATATAAACCATAACACCATTAAACCAAATAATAAACCTATTTTTCTATGCTGTGACCAAAGACGAGATTATCAAACATGTAGCTTTTATAGGAATTGATGGGATCAGCTCAACGTTATTAAAAAAATGCATTAGATTTTTATCCAAACCATTAACAGATGTAAATAATTCTTCAAATTCTGGAGCATTTCAAGATGTGTTGTCAACAACAAAAATTATTCCCATATATAAAAAGAGTGATTATACTGAAGCGAAAAATTATAGACCCATTTCAATTTTGAGTACATTTGCTAAAATATTTGAAAGAGTTGCAGCAGAAAGAATAACCGAACTATTCAACAAAAATGTGTTTCTTGATCTAAGAGCTTTGCTTAGATCAACAAACACTCCAATATTTATCTACTTCTATTTATCTTCTTCGATCATAATTTACTTTTAGATAAATTAATCAAATACGGTATAAGAGGAATAGCACTAAATTGGTTGACAAGTTACGCAAAAAGAGACTTCACATCACGGTACTCAAAAACACAACTTCGATTACACTAAATATCAAAACTGGTATTCCGCAAGGTTCTGTATTGGGACCACTACTATTCATAATCTATATAAGCGACATACTTATAGAGAATGTCATTCTTTTTGCTGATGATGTTTTGTTTTCAATAACATCGTCAAATGTAAACGAATTAGTATTCAAATCAAATCTTAAACGTGCGTAAAATTTAGTGCAAACAATTAGAACCATTCTTAATAAACCTCATAGCGCCCATTGCAAATTCTTATTTCAGGAACTCAATATTTTAACTATACACAGCCAATACATTTTACAAATTCCTATTTACGTCAAAACTAACATCGACTCATTCCAAAAATCAGTGGAGCATATAATACTAGTCATGGTTTAAATCTTCTAGAAATCCCAAACCATAGATTAGCACTGTTTGAAAAATCTCCAAAATATATGGGAATTATGTTATTCAATAAACTACCTAATAGTATTGAGAAATTAAATAAGAAATAATTTAAATACAAAATACAAGAAGTATTATTGAATAAAGCATATTATTCGGCAAATGAGTACCTCGATGACCCCTTTATATTTTAACTAATTATTTTTTAATTTATGTAATTTGATTTTTTATTGACTTGT
This sequence comes from Tachinus sp. AB-2021, assembly GCA_030264575.1. Classification (NCBI taxonomy): domain Eukaryota; kingdom Metazoa; phylum Arthropoda; class Insecta; order Coleoptera; family Staphylinidae; genus Tachinus; species Tachinus sp. AB-2021. Next base: position 16,477 of record JARJEC010015745.1, on the reverse strand, counting down.
CCTATATCAATCTATTATGATCTATTGGACTAATAAACTATTATTATTATTATAATAAATGAAATTAAAATTATTTTAAAATGATAAAATTTATATTTTACCATTTTTTAATATATTGAACACTAAAGCATATGATTACGAATTCAAGATTTTCAATTTTCCTAAATAGTTTTTCTAAGCTTGATTAACATCTACATGTAATTTTTTTCTAAAAAAATGTTGATCAATATTAATTTGCTATAAAGTTGTCAGATTTGTTTATTTCAGAATTACAGAATAACATGATATTTTTTACTACGTGTTATCATGAATTTCTATTGCTATTAAAATTTTCAGAAACCATAAACAAAAATATCACATTTAATTGTTTTCAAGTAGCATTGAGTATTGCAACAATTGTATTATTTTACTATATAATACTGCAAAAAAAGAAAAAAGTGTTTCCGAAATGTTGTATTGAGAGCAAATCTCGCCAGCTGATGTTGATTGATGATGATATGTTTGAATACTGAAAAATTTTATACTGAATTTTGAGAAACTAAAAATTCAATATTTGTGAAATGTTTCAAATATGGTGAAAATGAAGAATGTTCAATAATATTAGTTCAATTTTGCAAAATATGCAAATAATATTGATAACCGCTCAAAATATTTAGATAGTTTTTTATTATTTCGGACATCACAGGGCATACGGTGCTAAACTACGACCGATGACACCAAGAAAGGGAAGAAATGGAGAACGTGTTTGCAACCGAGATCATCCCAGCATGTCTTCCTCTCACAAAAAAATAAGATTAGCGGTACATACTTTGGCAAAAATCTCAATAATGTTAAAACTTCAAAATTCGATGAATTATGGTCGAATTTCGACCACTAGACGACCAGTAGTGTATAATAAATACGTCCTCAATATGATTTTTTCTACAGTGAGACAAAGGCGCTACGTCTCGTATCTGTTAGGTGTACTTAAAAGGTTGTTGAATCAGCTGAGCCAGGTGATCATGGGGAAAGCAGTAAAATAATTTCATGAATGACGGTGCTTCCTAAGAAAAATGGATATTTTTTTTACATCTACAAGGCGTTCCGCGACATCTCCCCCTTTTTGTGGTATAGTTTTGTACACAGTTACCACAGAAATAGCTCTTTTTTCTTCTTATTTCCGTTGTTGGTCTTTTAATGTTTTTTATCTCTCCGTCAGTTCAGGCGAAGAAAAGAGTTTTTTAGAGCCTTGTTTATTATTCACTACACGGTGAAAAATTTATTTGGCTTTGAAATAATTTGTCACATTATCTTTTTCTTCCTACTTTATCCGTCGTAACAAGTATAGTTTTACTTAAAATAAGTCAATCTAAATCTAAATTTTTTTACAAATAATTTCTATAAATTTTGATGTCGAATTCAGGTCAATGCCATAACGCTTCCTTTCACTGAGTGGGTGAGCTTTGGACCGTAACATCATAATACAAAGTGTTAGGAGAACATTAAAGTTTGGACGATTCATGAAGTTACAAATTTGTCAATTAATTTTTAATCAAATGTTTTGGTCAGTTTTAATATTTTCGGGCGAATTTAGATTACAAGGTTTTTCTAACTCAACTGAAAAGTACTTATTTTGTTGTAAATCCGGACAGAAATCGGAACTTAGTTTAAATCTTCACGGAGAAAAAAGCGTATATACTTTATATATTCTTTGCACATTACCACAGAATGATAATATAACATAACTCTCATAACATTGTCTCTACAAATGTAAAGTAACACCGGATTGATACTGCCACATCTGTTAGAAAATCTGATCGACCTGATTCAACTTATTTCTGTGCAGCTGTAGCTTTAGTAATAATGAAAGTTAAAATTTCCGAAAACTGCCCGATAAAAAATCTGGTATTTTCTATTTAGGACTTTGTTGTTTTAAAAAGATTTGTGTATTTCCAGTGATGTGGAGTGATACTTTCTAACATTTAATATTAAATTGAATTGAGTAGTCTCAACATGGATGACATGTAGTTTTGGAAAAAGCATTGAAAACAACAATTTATTGATAAATAACTTGTATGTTTTGCTTTTCACATGTTTTAAATTTAGTAGTAACAATATGCAGATTTAGTTTTAAGAATCCTTTCTATAACACATTCTTTCCTGATTTATACGTAGCTTTTTCGATAACGAAATTGTTTGCGCACATATACATTTTCTTATTACAAAAGGTTCAAATTTATTAAAACTTTATTTTGTTGAGTGGGGTAAGCAATAAGGAAATCTATCATTAGTAGCAGAAACTTGATTTATTATAATCTGTAGTTATATCAAAGACAACAAATAAAAGCGGAGTTTGCTTTGTAATTTTACATTACAAATGATAAGCGATAAGTGTCTTCAAATGTGTGGACAGTCAGACTGGAAATTTTTGAAATGCTTTTTTTAAACCTACGAAAATACCAGTTCAAAGACTAGTTGCCATTGAGTCGATTTCTGACTACAAAATGGAACAATTATTTTTGTCGACTGAACTTTTTTACTAAATACCTTACTAAATTAGGCTTCAAACGATTTTTTCAACACTTGTCTAATTTTAGTCTGTTCACAAACGTTAAATTATTAAAATACTTATTTATATACACTACTTGCGTAGTGTGAACAAGGTAACACCAATATAAAATAACAGCTTCTGAGCAAACAGTTGTTATTGCAAAAATTAGATTATGCTTAGAAACAATATATTTAAAATTACATAAATATAACTTAACTTAAATTGTTCATTTTAGTTAAACTGAATTTTTGATGTTTCTATTAACTTTTAACTTTTCAATTTATTTATTAATAACAAATAGATAATAACCAAAGCTTTATACAGATAAATATCAAGTGATAATTCTTCCTCACTACTTGTGTGACGATATGAGTATGTATAAAAATTTATTATTAATTATGCTTATTACATACATTTTTTGGCGAATTTGAAAAAATCGAATATCGTTGACGTCGTTGTACACTTTTTCTTAACTGAACTGACTCATGCAAACCGGAATTAATGTTTCCGGTTTTACCCTAAAATTAATGGGGTCGTTTCAATACTTTGACAAATTCGGAACGAACAGGACATATAATTTAAAATGTTAAATGTGCTCGTGTAACATGTAGAGTAAATATTCATTTCTTTTTATTTTTTTTAAACTTATTTGATTTTTTTTATTGTTACAGGATACTATCAACCAGCCGGTCCACTTATTAGTGTACCCCATGGGCATTCTCAGCCTCCTCTTGGGAAATCAGTGCCACTTTCAGAGCCTTCACCGTCAGTTACTCCGCCGCCAGTTCTTCAACAACCGCCGCCACCTAGTTCTGCTGGAGATTCTTCAGACAGTGAGGTTTGTGTTACATTTTATTAACTAAATACAGATTAATCTGACAAACTAAAGACTAAAGACGAGTTTAATGATGTATTTATTTATATGAATTATTTCATAATTCCAATGAAACATTTTTAATGCGATTGCATGTGTAGTAAATGTTCAATTTATGTCATAGAGCTAGTTGATGCGATTTATCCTTATTTGTCAGAATGCTTTATGGTTAAATCATTTTAATTTCTTGTATTTATGTGATGATATTTTATGTAATATTTATTATAAAACTTACTTGTGAAATCGGCCTATTTTATTTTACTCATGGCAAATAGGTGGAATTAAAACATTTAAAAAATTAGTCGAGAGCCCTTAAGTAGGAATACATTACTCATCATATCCCAAACATACTTTTAATTTGACGAGAAATGTGTATCTAAAGTTATTGCAATGCTACTTCTACTTATCAATTATTGTCGATTAAGATATTGTACTCATTTAACATATATTATAAAGTATTTGAGATATGACAAGTTATATGTACAATACTGAAGATTGTACAATACTGAAGATTGTACGAATCTTTTTTAATATCTTTTTATTAGTTAATATTGGGTTATTTTTTTAGGCAAATTGCGTGTATTGCATAAAAGGTCAGTAGTAATAGAAATATAGCAATAGTAAGATCGAAAGATTATATTATGATCGCAAAGGAAACTCTAGTCTTGTGTATTATTTAAATGTCGCGTGCAGCTAAGAGAAAGATTGAATTTGGTGGATTAAGCTGGTAAATTACCAATATGTTTAATCACTGAAGTCGCTGATCAATATCAAAAAGAAAATCCAAATAGAAAAGCATTAAAAATGAAATAACAGTAATAACGGAAACACATCAACATTTTTTTTAAACATTATAAAAAGTATATACTTTTTATAATGTTTACTAAAATTAAAAAATAGCAAAAATGTTAAATGTTTTTGAAACAAGAAATCAATATGGAAGAAAGTTGCAAATTGCAGTTTAATTATTATAAAATATTAGGAATTACTAGTGAATTGGGAAATGTCTTGGGCGACCAAAAAAGTGTAAGTAGAAATGTCAAAATATAATCTGTTTAATATTGAAATGATACGTTTTCTAAATATAGAGATTCTTGAAAAATTCTTCTGTGAAATTGCAATTTTTTTAAGAAAGGCTTGAAATGGCGGCAGGATGATGAGAAATGTTTTTTTACTAGAGTTTAGAAATTATTAATATTTGAATGCCAATTTCAATCAGTAAAAATAGAATAGTTATTTGCGAACTAAGTGCGGGAAATTAATTTTCATGCGTGAATGCAAAGTTTGAAGCACTTTCTCCTTCATTTGTGAACGGAATGAACGGATATTTTTCATTTTTCTTCAATATTTTTTTAAACAAACAACAATTTTATAAATAATATATTATACATATGATTGATAACGTTATCTTACACAATTCACACATAAGTTATAAATTGCTGACCAATATTGTTGTGGATCGTTGTATTTGTCAGTAGATCACTCACAATTATTATTATTATTATTATTATATGAAAATTATAAACGGGTACTGTAATAACTCGTATTTAACCTTCTCAGACCCCGAATTTTGTAAACTTAATGCGACGTATGTTCAATATTTTTGCTCATTTTCTTATTATAGTTATATTAACCAATAGAATTTGACAGCTGATAACATGAGCAGATTGTATGTCACATTTGCAGTAAACACAGTAAAATTCAGTAAACCAGCTAAAATTTAAGTAAAACTGATGGCTTTGAAAATTTTAAATGTTGACGCCAACAATCAGTATATATTGCCAAATATTATATCTAATTGCCCGAAGAAATATTTTAGTACAAAATCGTATATGAATCATTTTGATAATTATGGCAACCTTGGCTAACACTAAAATAATAATTTTACTTTTTGGATAGTAAGTAGATAACAGTTATTTACATACTAAGTAAGGGAAATTAATTTTCTTGTGTGAATGCAAAATTTGAAGAGTTTTATTTGCAATTAAGCAAGAAAATGTTTACTCAAGATGTTTCTAAAATATTTTTTGAAACGAGCAAAAACTGTAACTTAAGATTTAAATAAATATGTCAATGATCGTGGCTGAAACTTGTGCTTGCGATTTGATTCATTATTATACTATGACAATTATAAAACAATCAACATACACTGTCATTCCTCATAATTATTTCCGTGAGACTTCGATTTCTGTGAAATTAAAGGATCATATTTCAGTGTTTTTTGCTCCTTTGTCCGGTTTAGTAGACCGGGAAATGCGACAAGTTCCAAAATAATATTTCAATACTGAATATTAAAAATCATGAATCCAGAATAGGTCTATCGGAAGTAGAAACAGAATTATTCGTCATTCTATTTTTGTTGACACTTGAGGGTTTTATTCAACTGAGTAATTTTGCCACACTTAATGTTTTTCATCTACTATCGCTCTTGAATTGTGGTTCTTGCATCGGTCAGTATCGTGACAGACATCTACAATCGTTATATATTTTCCGTTTTGATATTCCGAAAAAAATAATTTATTGCGGAACGAGGAAGAGAAGAATATCTACGAAATATTATACTGCCTACACACTTGTAACATTTCCCCTTAACATAACATCGTCGCGTAACATACACCTGCAAAGAAATGCCGCAACACGAGACTTTCGGAGCATCTTGTGACACTTTGTTGCGGATGGATGTTAGTGACGATGTTAAGTACATAGTGACAAATAATATCACTAATTACAGTGACAATGTGCAGCACAAAAATATACGCTTTCTGTAAAAAAATCATTTTGGTGTTTTGCATCTACCAAGCACTCTTTTTTTTAATAATACAAATAGAAAATAGAAATAGATAGTTTTCACCATTGAGTACATGCTTCATAATGTAGCATAACAATTTTCTAGACTAATAAGTTTTGTTTAAAATATGCTAATAGTATACTTCTCCATTAATTAGTTTCAATTTTTTTCATTTTACACCAGTTCCCAAGTTGGCATTATCATACTTTTCTTTGGGTTCTACTAATAGAAAAATAAAGACTGAAGTAATTTATCAACATCAAACGATCCACTAGAATCACATTTTAATAAAATTTCGGACAGTTTTTGCTATCGAACAAAGAAGTGCATTTCTACAGCGAAGAAAGCAGAAATCTTGATACCGTTTTAAAAATTTTAAACAATTATAGAATATAAATAAAATAATTTCCAAACACTAGTAAAAAATATGTGTATAACATGCGTATGAAATCCATTTTATTTATTGAGAAACATATATAATTATGAAATATAACAAAATATCTGGAAAATCACTGGGCTGGCCGATTGCAAATGTTTGCAGTAAATTAAGCAACGTTGGGCACGGGAATAACTCGGGAGACAGCGTAGCCATGCCTCCAAAATTTGTAAACTGTTCTACAATGTTGCAATTAAAGATTGGCAAAACTTGTTAGAAACATTGAGAAATGTCGGATGAATATTTGTGAAATGTTGAGAAATATTAAAAGTTTTTAAACAGTATTCTTGAATATTGCCGAGAAATGTTGAGAAAACGCCGAATTATCTCGATGTTTTCTAAATTTTTCGGGATGGCATTTAATGTTTAAACGTTGAAGTTAAATAATTATGAAATTACAACAAAAATATCACAAGAAGTACAATATATAAAAATTAATTAACGACATAATCATATAGAAGGATTTAATTATTTAATTTGTGTTTTGAACTTTTTGATTATTATTATGTATTTCTTGTACGTACTATTGTATTATTTATTAATATTAAGTTTACGCGTCATTTTATATATGTTTCTTGCCTTATTTAGATCTAATTTTATTCATACATCTTTAAGTAGTCAAGATTTGAAAACCAGTAATATTTTAATATTAATTTGTTTCAAAATGCCAGAAGCAATTTTATTTCAATATTTTAAATATAAATTCCCATTCTGTTCCACTTTATATCACTTAGCATTTCACTGATTAAATAAAAACTAACCTATAATATGCAATCACTATAAATTGCCCATTTGATTGATTAAGCAGATAAATTGTAAACTATTTAAAAATTGCAATTACTGCTCAGCACACACCGAGTGCAAATACAAAACTAACTGCAAGCTCTCTCCAAATACAGAAAGAAGGCTTCCTTATAAATGCGGTAAACGTTCATAATAAGTGGTGACTATGCACGTACGGGAATTCCTCGAAGTCTCGACAGTCCCGTAAGTGTAATGGTCATCCAATGAAATGAAATTTGTTTCATTAGATCTTATTCAAGCGGTTTTTTGTTTTCCGCTGTTTTCAAAGATTTAAAAACGTATTTAAAATAAACGATTGAAGCATTAACGTTTTTGTGATATGCATTAAAGGTAAATTTTTAGAACCAAATAAGATGTGTTTTGTTTATTATAATTACGCTATTAGTTTTTAGAAATGTACTTTGCAATATCACTTAGTCTCTCGTCTTAACTCATTAATGACTAAGGCAACTTTTTGCAGCAAATTTGTAAATTTCTAGAAGAGAAGTTGATGGAAATTTTTTTAAAGAAAAGTCGGAATTAAAAATATTTAGAACGAATATATTTTTAAATTTAACAGATATTTTGTTTTAATAATTTTTATTTCGTTCTGCGTTACAGAGATTTTTGCCAAATAAATTCAATCGGGTTATTATATAATTTTAACGATAGGTAGTTTCTACTATATTTAAAATAGCATCTGAAATGACAAATTAATTATAAATATTTCAACCTTTTAATTTTAAATAAAATAAAACGAACTGGTAGTAAATATGAGAAAATTTCTTAAAAACTATATTTAAATACATAGTAAAAAAATTAGTAGCAATATTTCAGAATATTATTCATACTTTATAATTCACCAGCTTCTCAGAAAGTCTTAAGGGATAAAATGAAACAAAAAATAATAACTTTATGAAAACTTGAAATCTCTTGGATTTTCATTGCTCATTTATGTAGTTAATGTGTCCTACATTCTGGCTAATTATATTTTTAGTTTTTTATTATAATAATGCACGACTTTATTACTAATAGCTTTTATTACTTTCAATATTTATTTGGTGTTTTTTTACAAGAGAAAAACGATAGCTTTTCAATCAAATTTGATTCTAATGAGAATAAATTTACTTCTTCTTTAAATGATCATTATTTTTATTTTTCAAAACATAAAAGTTTATTCATTACTTATATTACAGTTTGCAATTGTGTTTTCTTTTTATATTGATGCTTATTAGTTTGTTTCAACTGACTTGACTCAAATTAGTCAGACTTTTTCCCAGATTTTTGTGGGTAAGTTTACACGAATAATATTTTTGACGTTCCCCGTAATGTGACCAATGTCACTAATATTTGCTCTTTGGCATTTTGTGCTCGTTCGGATGTCAGTGGCGGTTTCTTTATAGTAATAAAAACGTTTTTAGTATATATTTAGTATCACTGGTGCACAGTTTTGCTCTGTTTCTTTGACAACCGACAATCCTTGTTTTATTAATGTATTACACTTTTCTTTTGTAATCGGTAATAGCTTTTAGTTTATTTAACCAGAAAATATAGTTTGCACAATATTATACTAATTTACAATCTCATTTATAAAGCTACGTTCGTAAAACGATTCAGTGAAATGCACCGCTCCTGCATTCCACTTTATCGTTTTTCTAACGCAGCTTTAGACGTTAATTGTTGCTCGCCCACATAGCGCACGAACTTTTAAGGCCAAATCTTAAAGCCCCGACCAATGCTACAATTTTCATAAATGGGTATATGAGAACTCTAGTATTTAGTATAATGGTCTCGTGGCATTGGTGCAAAAAAAAGGATCTATTTCCGAATTATCTATTGTCTATTTCCGATATTAGTGTAAAAAATATGTTTGGTGCAGAATATCCGAACGCAGTTCAATCGGACACAAGCGTTCGTTCCGGCGCTCATGCGTAAATAATTCTATAAAATTAGATGCATAAATTCATCACTTCAATATCTAAACTTAAATTTAATACTAAATTTATTACTACTGCTAAATCGGTTGCGCAATTTGCCATGAATCTTGCAAGTCATAAAACAGGTTCCAGGTTCACCATTTTCTACTTGTAGAATTACTTGAAGCAAAAGCTCTCTAACGGCAATCAAAAATAAGCCTCAGCAATATCATGCAGGAACTACATTTGTTATCTTTGATTCATAGAAATATCGTCAAAAAGATCCTACATTGTGTTCTGCAGAAAGTTTAGCTAACCAGCGCCTTGCAAAAACAACAGGACCTAGAAATATTCCACGTACTATGTTATTCCATGATTCCATTAGAGCACGCGACTTTTTGTCGGCCCAAACATGCATATTGTGAAAATTGACCATTCTATTTTGTGTGAACTTGTGAAAATGAATAACATTCAATATCTCTGCAACCGTTACTTTGCGGCCTCATATTTATTAAAACATTTCTTTAAATATTTTATAATATTTTTGTAACATCCTACATTTTGGTCATACCTTAACCCACAAACTCACAATTTAAGTACACCCAAAGTGTTTCTCAAAAGTACACAATTAGGATGTGTATTTTCTGTTTGAATTACCAATTTGGCAAATAGTTTGTGTCGCCACCACTGAGGGCGCATCACCGACTAAAACAGCAACATTGTTTAGTACGCACGCTCTCGGCAATCAAGTTGAGCCGTTCTCAACGTGTAAACTCCATTTTTTATATATTTAATTGCAATTATATTATTAAATTAACTTCTGGTTACTTCTTTACTATAGATGCCGTTTGGTGTTAAAACATAGTTTGCAGTTAAATAATTGATAAACAAATACTCGGAATAATAACCGCATGTTGTGGAAATAAAGATATTGTAATTAAATTTAACTAAATGTGTCTCAGTACTAGTGTGACCGGTAACATTACAGTACGTTAGAACTAAAGAGTGAAGTGTTTCTTTTGAGTTATAATTATTAATGCATTCATCTATTATTCGGTACAAAGAAACCATAACTCATCATTGGGTACCACGAATGGTTATTTCAGTTCACAAGTGTAAGTCTAAAAACTTGGTGACATATAATAAATACTTCACTTCAACAACAGTGAGTCATTAATCGACGACAACTCATTTGATTTGCTCTGACTCATTCTTATCTATTATGTGATAAATTCTTAGAAACTGTTTTTGTAGTTGCAAGTGTTTTTCCATGACAACACTCACCAATGTTATAGTATAAGTAAGTATAGTAATCTGTTAAGAGTTTATCAAATTTGGATTTCTCGAAGATGGGGGTTGAGGTCGAATCAGCTTGGGTATATTGCAATATAATAAAATCTATAAGGCATAAAACCTAATTTATATATAATAATTTTGGGCAAATGCGATCTTTGATTACTGAGACGGTTAAGTATACTATTACAAGGGTATTTTTATTAGAGAAAGTACCGAACTAATAAATAAATGATATCGTATCATTCTTTATTTATTTAACTTTACATTTTGCTTGCATTAATCATATCAATTGTTTATCATTTATCAACCTTAATTAATAGAGATATGTATTGACTTTTATTACAATTTTTAATCGTACGATGTTACTCCTTATGATGGCTTAAGCAGAAACCGATCGAGTAGAAATTAAATAAACCAGCATATAAAGTATATTTATTTATACTATATTATCTATATAATAACCAACATGTATGAAAGGATGGATAACTTATATATTTACATTTTGCATTAATAATGGAAAAGATCGGGAAATATTCTGATTAATGAAGTCAACGTGAGTGGTTGTGTGTCCTTTTTGTAAACGATAAAGAATACTAGACTAACCGTCTAGAAAAGCCAATATAATTTACAGGCAACCAGTATCACAACGTTTATCTGGCTATAAAGTCAAACTGATTAAATAAAAAGTTTAATTCAATTATCCAATTACAAGTTGCTACAAGCGGCAACAATCAAATGCATACAATTATTTCACTCTTCATAACAGATTATCAGTGCACCTTAGTGATTTCCGCATCGCGTTGCAGCAAAAGATGAAATGAATAATTGACGTGTTAGTGCCACCGTAAGTAATAATAAGGTCAAAGTGAGTGGTTGTGTGTCCTTCTTGTAAACGATAACGATCACTAAGGTGCACTGATAATTTCTTGGAATTGGATAATTTTAAATATTCTGATTGTCAAGAAATTAACTTTTTGAATCCCCACTTCGTTATTTTTACGTTGCTTGCTTAGTCACTTTCTTATCGTACTTCCTGTCACGCTTCAATGTACTTAATTTTCTTTTCTTCTGTGATTTTTAATTGCAAAAGAAAAGGATATTAGGAAAATGCCTTAAATGATGCTAATGGAAGCTAAATACAACTTTCGGAAAAAGTAACCACATCTTTAGAGTGGATTTTGTGGTCGACGACGAAAAAGCTATGAAAATAATAAAAGAATGTAAAGTTTAACAGAAGAAGAATGAGAAAAACTAACAAATATTTAAAAAACTATATAAATTGTGTAACGATTAATAAAAGTATAAAAATCTATTTAAGAAAATATTAAAGTTTTGTAAAAAATATTCTAAATAATTATTATTGTCATAATGAAGATGGATAATTATATATTAATTTCAGATGCACCAAAAGTTACAGAAACTTCAATTAATCTCAAAAATTCTTTAAAAATCTAAAGAAAACCGAACACTTCCAAAAAATACTTGAAATTTTATCTGAATTTTAACAAAATACAAAAAATCCACAGAACTTTTAAAAAATCCTACACAAATTTTAAAAAAATCAAGTTTCACCCTAAACTAAACACTAAAAAAAACATTTTCTCATACATCCACAAATATTTATCACATTTTCAATATTGTTTTAAATATTATTACAAAGATTCAAAAAAAAAATGTAAAATATTTCTAGAAAATACAAACTTTCTACACATTTTCAAACAAAAATTACACGTCACAATTCCAAAATTTTCACCAATTTCAAAAACTGATGTACTTCGTTTATAACGTGGGGTCGACGGTTTGTTAATTTTATCTACATTATTAATGTTTTGTTCTAGAGTTGAAAGTGTGCCTATTAAGCTTATTTATTGTCTAAAAAAGAATGGTAAGTTTCAACAAAGATCATAATAAATAATTCGAAGTATAATTTACATTATTCAAAACTTTATTAATTCTACCTTCGTTGCAATTCACTATCAACCAAATGTTTAGCGAAATTCAATTTAAAACTTTTGCTCCACAATAGGTAGAGCAATATTATTTACACATTAATTAAATTGTTTACTGCTTAATAAGTAGATTTAATTAACGAAACAAAATCAAAACTTCCCTTTTAATACCCACTCCTCTCATTCCACAAAATTTCGATTTAAAATGTACAACGGTGTTACAACAATACACGTTCATTAAAACTAAAATATGTTTTAATTAGCATTCTCGATTTTAACAATTCAATAACCTATCCAAATATATTAATTAATACATAGTTTAATGAAATTATAAATTGGGACATATTTATTTTTAATGTACAGTTTTAGTAGAAAATTTTAATTGTCTTACACATTACGTCAACCTTTTCATTTTTAAAACCCACACATAGATACCCATTCAGATACGAGGAAAAATGGGAAAGTAAGGAATGATGTCACCGGGTAGAAAGTAAAACGAATTTAACGCAAGATCGATTGGAAGGTTCATTTTTTTCAAGATCTTGCGATATGTTAGATCTAATCTTTTCAAATTAAAAATTTAAAAATATGAACAATTAGATTGTATTGACACATCTCTGATTCAATCGCATTGGTGTTATTCCGCTCGTTTTTTAAAATTATTATATAAGCACGGTTAAAACACCGGTCGTATCATCGCCCTTTTAAAGATTATCCTTCTAAACTTTTCTACATTAATGCCAAGCGAATTACAAGCTGACAAGCCTGATGTCTCTCAGGACCGCCTTTGGTTGGCTTAACTCGACTACTACATGTACACAAGATTAACATGTTAAACAAGACTATCCAAATTTATTAAACGAGGATTTTTCATATTTATTATTTTAATAACTTCTGAGTTTCAGGTTTATAAAGTTCATAATGCTCTTAATAAGTTTGTTTATAGGCTATAACAGATGATATCTGTGCTTTTCTTATTTCTCATAATTAAAACGGCTTGTGATTATGTATTAAAGTGTCATTATTATTATGCGTTATGCTTGTGTATAGGTATGTGTATGTATGTATATAGGTTCAATGTTTGACCAATAAAATTAGCAAATTTGACTTTTTATAGAGCGACAGATGCATGCTTTTTATCTCATTACACTAACATGTCCAAAAAAAAAGCATTAAATTATTAAACGAATTTGATTTTCTGTATAAATCATTATTATCTTAACATTTGATTAAATTGTTTTGTATTAATTAATTATGAGTTGAATAAAACAATTTACTAAATGTGTTTTTTTTAATTGTTATTCTCCCAAATTTATTACTTGTTTTAACTTCACTAGAGCCTTCTATAGACATAGCAAGTTAGACGACTTGTATTATATAAAAATTGTGATATAAACATAGTACATTCTTTTGTGAGTTTTGTTTTGTATTCAAACCTTTTACAACGATTTTCTACGTCAAAATTAGCATTAAAAAATAGGATGAGAGTTAGAGATGATGAACGATTTTAAACATATTCAAAAATAGATATTGATGGTTATTTGTCCATATCAAAATAAATATTTAGGAAAACTATTATCTTGTTGTACAGTATTGTATTTAATTTTGTACTTCAAATTTGGGAATATATATTCTATCACTTGTTATATAATTAAAAATACTTGCAAAACACACCAATATTCTATTCCAAGAGTGAGAATTTTTACTTTCTATTATTAAAATTGATTTCATTATATTACATTTGCTAAAGGTCGCGAGAAAAATTTATTTTCAAAAGAAAATGTTGTTAAACTTTTCAAAACGCTTATACAATGACTTCTTTCTTTGTTTTAAACTTTTTGTTATCAGGAATTTTTGTTTGTTTCTACGATATTATTTCTACTGGCGCATCTAGTTTTGTTTGATTTCCTTTCATTTAGAAATTTAAATCGATATTAAGAGATAATTTTTGATTTATTTTATTCTATTGATTACTCGATACTGGCCATCAATATTTCAAAATGTATAAATATGTCAGTAATTATTCAAATTTGCTTAACCACAGTTTCGCATAGTTTGGAAACATTTTGCACATTTACTCCAACTTAAATTTTGAATTTGTCACTGTTAGTTCTAACTACATTGCTATTTGTTTATTAACATATAATGAGATTCATATAGAGGTCTTTTTTTTAATAGCGATTTATGACAGATTAAGCGGGCGCCCAGTCAAACTGTCGTGGTATTTTTGTTCAATATTGATTGACATTTTATTTTGGAAAGACCAAATCCAAAGTCTACACATTTATCAGCTGTATTACGCAAGTTAGCTCTCTGTAGAGCAACTAATGGTATCGTGCACATAGTTGGCCTACCGAAAGCACAATTTGCTATATCATCAAAAATTTGATATCCAATTTTTATTATTAGTTAATATGCAATCAAATTGACACATCAAACACGTTGTGGAGAAAATAGGGCACCGGTAGCTATAAATGTACGCGATGAATAGATTCTGCGCTTTATTAAGCAGCTTGGCTTGACGTACCCAACAACTTGGAGTATAAAGATCTTGGTTTAAATGCGATTTTTTAGCGATTAAGCTCATTTCTGCTTTAATGGCTACGTTAAAGATTCGAGAGCTACTATTAATTAATTAACAGCATTTTTGGTACCAGAAAGACTTGCCACAACTGTCCCGTGAAACCAGACTTTATTTATTACGAGAACTAACTAACTGTCCACCGAATTGGTGAATTGGCCGCCTAGATCGCTTGATATCACACCTCCAGTCTTTTTTCTTTGGGGCTTTGTAAAGTCCAAAGTTTACATGGATAATTTGAAGCCAATATTATTAGCCTCAATTGCCAAATACCACTTGAAATTCTCATCAACGAAAATTTGAATTTGAAACTGGACCATGTTAGCTGCAGTTACTGCCAGCATTTGAAAGGAATAATCTTTAAAAAATAAATGTAAATAATTTTTCCTTTATATTCTAGATTCAAATATTTTTAAAACAACGCTGTTGTTCCAAATATTTATTGAAAGTTAAAGGATTCTTAACAACAGGACATTTATTTTAATTTTGTGTGTGTTTCAATATAATTTCTTAAATCATTTTCGGTGTGAACGGCTACTTTGTTAACTTTTTACGTTTCTGCTGGTTACCTTGCTAACATCGGCAACATTTTGTTGGTTTTTATAATAATTTTATATCTTCATGTTTATTGCAATTGACAATTGTTAAAAATGCGCTCATCTATGCTAAAGCTGTAAGTTCACCATGAAATCCGATGAGATATTGAAGATAGATTCTTCGATAAAAGTTATCTTTGTTTACGATTTGTTCGCTTAAAAAACAACGTTCTATTGTTTTTATAGTTTTTGCATAGCTGGAAGTTTTATTCCGTCAAAATTAATTATCAACGTGATTCTTGTTTGACTTCTTTTAAATTCGTACAATTATGCTCCATTTGGAGGCGATAACTACTAAGCCAAAAATGTCTCACTATATCATAATTTTATAAACATTTCATAATTTATAATATTTCATAAACATAAAAAATTTATGAATTGTAAATAGTTTTTCGTCCTAATAAATCATATGCTGATTGGAGTTATCCTTAGTTGTTGGTCCTCAAACGTTTGCTATAAAAAAACACAAAGAAATAAGGGTTTTTTAATGAAATACATTTGTCAATGGTTTTTCTACCGTTTCCCTGGAGATAAAACCAATCAACATAAAATATTTATGTCCCGATTATATCATGGTTATACCCTCGCCATTTCGATTTTTTTTCCTTGGTGTTCGAATATTTGTACGTGTATGTTCTTCACTTGTTCTTCTATTATTTTTGACAAAAGTGTTTCTTATAGAACTCATTTCTCCTTTATTAGGTGCTATGCATGCACGCAGTACTGAA
>JARJEC010015664.1:0-17628 GCA_030264575.1 Tachinus sp. AB-2021 | reverse complement strand
TTGAAATATCATAGTTAGTGAAATGTAGACTATGTTTTTTAAATTAAACTGATTTGAAAAACATTTTGTTTTTCGAAATATAGACCTACAATACATATATTTGCTCAAAATTAACCAATAATGTCAACATTTGTTTAAGACAACTTACCTATCAAAACGAAAATGCTGCATAAAGTTTTAAATGAAAATAAATTAAATTAAAACAACATTTTAATTTTTTTTATTTACTCTTAGAGTAACATGAGTAAAAAAAAACTTTATAAAATTAATGAACTTTATAAAAGTAATATAAAATAATTGAACCGTAATTATTAACATATTTTATAAAAGTTTAAGTTTGGTATTACCCTTAATTGATATTACATTTTTTAATATTTTGAATCCTTATTTTGTGCTTATATTTTTTTTTCAAATAATATTACTACACTAGTCGACAAAGATATAAGATAAATATTTTATTAAACTTATCTACAAACCAAATTAATTGGTTGTCTTGCGATATACAAAGAATGACTATTTGGCACTTAACGCAAAAATAATCATTGGGGGGTTTTATAAAAAAAGTTTTTGTATAATACAAAAATAAAAAATAATATTTTTTTACATTTTTAAGATTGTTTTTTGTAAAAATCTTACTCATTTATATAAAAAATCTAATGATAATAATATTTTTAAAATTTTTGGCAAAACAATTGTTATTCACAAGTGTTTTCTTAGGGAGCATGGCAGTGAATGTGTTGTTAACTGGTTTAATTAACACTCTTACTGAAAATATATTTAATAAATGGTTATAAGTTAAAAGAATTTTGAAAATTTGACTAACCGATTTTTGTTTAAATACTTGGCGATATTTAATACTTCTTTTTTATTAATAATAGTTTTTTACAACTTATTACGAACAAATATTTTTTATTATTTTTTACAAATTATCGAACGTTTCCATAAACAGAAAATTTTATCTTCCTCAGCGACTACAAATTGTGACAACAAAAAACATTAAATTACTGAATTAATAATATTATTACTGCGTTCATTTTATAATAAAATTTTAAATAGTTAAAACAACTAGCAATAAATAAGTAAGACGATATAAAATAAAGTTTTCGATAAATAGATTAGCAAATATAAAAATAATAACTAAATAAAAAATACATATATAATCACAGTGTATTAATTCGCACATTCACCAGAACATTAATTAATTAAATTGAAGTTACTAATAAGCTCTAAAAAACTTGTAAATTGAATGGTGGTAGTCTTTACTATGTGATATTGCATTTTAATAAATATATTTATTATATATATATTTATTAAATATTTGTTTCTATCATCGTATGAAGATGACCTACCTGGTCATCTTCATACGATGAAGATAAAATATTTTTTGTGATAAGATATATAAAAAGTAGTTTTATTTATTGTAAAAAAACTATTATTAATTATCAACACAAGGAGGTCAAATCTGTATATAGGTATATCTGAGATAAATTCATTTTTATGTTTGACATTTATTAAAATACTTAAGTAGCACTGTTACGGTTTATTTGGGTTTTGAGTTAACCTTTCGTGATTTATGTAGAAATAATAATTAACAACATTATTAACTTTTTGTGACAAGAAACGTCAAGTAAAATCATTTTGGAGAATTGATAAAAAGCAACTGATGTTAATGTATGTATAGAGCTTTGGGAGAAAAAGTAATATTATTTAACAGTGACTATTATGTTTATTAATAAAGCCAAATTTTTGCATTTATGGTAAATTGAATTAACTTTTGCAATAGCAATTAATTTGAATGATTAAAAAAAATGTCTGAAATTAGAGCAGAACATAGAACTTTGTTGATGGGTTCAAATAAAAATTAAATGAAAAGAAGTTTGTTACATTATTATTTCCAAAAAAATATAATTAACCTTGAGAATCCAAAAGAAGAACATCGGCTTATAAATGGGGACCAAAAAACCAAAAACCATACTAGCTGAATATATAAACTGCATATGTGATAAAATGATGAATATTTTAATAAACATCACATAACTGAAAAAGAAAAGTTAGAAACAAACATGGATAACGTACGAAATTCTCTTATTGGTGGAATAGTACATATAAAAAAGCACAGAAAATAATCAGAACTAATATTATAATAATAAACATCTAATAAAGAAGTCAAATAACTGCAATTATTACAAAATGACTACAATTTGCACAAAAAAACTAAAATAAACAACAGGAGTATTTTTCCTCTCCATATTAGCCGCCCATGTGGCTCAGTGGTTACTCTGTTAACTGCTGTTCTATGGGTCTTGGGTTCAAATCCATATTTTTCCAATCCATCCATCCAAAGTTGAATGTAAATGAAAATTCGTACAAAAAGTATAAATAGTAAATAAAAAGAATGGTTTTGACCGATACTATGTGGTACTTCATTATTAGAAATAAATAAAACAAAAATTACTATGTTTTTAACCACTTGATAATGATCTTTATAAGTCAAAACTCGAGGCGCCTATATTTTTACTTTTAAAAAATAAATTTTTGTGGTTAAAAACATAGTAATTTTTGTTTTATTTATTTCTAGTAAATAAACCTTTAATAAGATAAAAAATGGAGGTCTTTTGTACTGTCTAGATCTTGCGTGCACGCAAAAGAACCCAATAATTCAGGTAGGAATTTTTTAATTGGCAACAAAATTGAGGAGGTTGGTGCAAGAAAAGAATAAGTCGCTATTTTTAAATTATATATATATATGTATTATTATATTTTATTAATATTGTTTATATGCACCACAAAGTTTAGCAAAGCATAAGCTACCAATTGAGACAAGAACAGGACAAGTGCGTCCGTACATAAACAAAGAAATTATTTGCACTTTTGACTCGTCCGCAAAAACAACAAATTTGATGCAACGGGATAAAAATTATGCCTTATCCCATTCTCATACCATTTATTACAAATTTAAATTTTCTGTTTTTGCGTTGATGTGTGACTTATCTCATTCTTGTACCAAACAATAAAATATGAAGATATTTTTGTTTGTTTTAAGCAAAACAAGTAAAGGTTTTATTTATATGTAAATATATGATGTACTTTATCATTAAAAAACAATTTTTCTTTCTCTTGGAGTAAAGTGACCCTTCTTGCATTAGTCTTCTCAATTCCCAAAAGCTCTGGCTTTGGTTATTAATCTCAAAAGACATTTTTAGTCATTTAAATACTAAATAAATCAAGTACATATCTGCTCTGCAAAAATCAATTTGATTAAATTATTTGGTTCTCGAATAATAAAGAATGGATCGAGAAAACCATTTTTTGTTTAAGTGAAACATCGTTGTGTTTTCAATAAAGATTTTTTAGCCAACACCGATGCAGCAATTGACATGTACATTAGCTTGTATTTTTTTATAGGCATTTAAGTGACTTTGGTTTTTTTCTTTTCTTGACCACAAGGAAGTTGTTGACAAGCAATCATGGCTACCAATTGCTTATTGTGATTGATGCCTAAATAGCCTTTTCTTCTTATTGAGGAGAGTAGCTCATTCATCAATAGGGCAGTTTTACCATTACTTGTGATGCCATTATGTGTGGCGCCATGTTTACATCTTGACTTCCTAGATGCACTACTACTTTCTAATTACCGCAATTGTGTATTCATTTTGCTCACAACAACAATATCTAACTCTTGCCAAAATCCTTATTTGTTTTCTTTTTCTCCAAGATAGTTGTTTCTTTAAACAAAAATCTAATTAGTAGTAGTAAATATATAATTGTCAGACTCTTTTGCCCAAGAGTTACTCTATTTAGGTCAGCTTTTACAAATGTCGGATAAATCGAAAAATTACTATCCTACGTATAAATGTATACAAAGACTTATATTATACCCTTGATTGGTTTTACAAACGGCGAATAACTATTTCTTGATTAAACAAAAAATATTAGGTTGGTGATAGTTTTTTGTCCAATGTTACATCGTAGTTCATTTTATCTACCAATTTGTTGTGGAATTTACTAAAGTATTAGTGTTTATGAATGTGTACACAGTTTTTATTAATTTTTTCATTGATTACCTTGCAGAACATTGATGCTGGAAGCTTGGATCCAATGTGTATCGCTTCCTTTAAGGTTCTTGTAATTTTCATAGATAGCCTACAATTACAGTTTGTATTCTTATCTGACAATTAAGTTTTGACAACAAATCAATAAAAGGCGAGTATAATTTTCTACGAGTTATCTAACCTTTGCACGACGGTATAAGTTATCCAAGCTTTATTTTAAATGGCTTCTATCCATCTATTGTAAATTCTATTTTCGTGGTTTATTCTTAGAATAACACTATACGCGCTTTATCTGATGTTTGTAAATATAGTTCCATGAATAATTTTCATGCAATTGTCATTTTAAAAACCCATCTTATTGTTTAGACATAAACAAAGGCATTTGTTATACAGTTAATCAAAAATCTAACCCGATAGCCGAATAAATTATTCTTTTCTAAACAATTCTTATTATACAAAAATGGAATTAATTAAAAGATAAAGTCACAATCATTTGAGAGCTACACTTCTATTAGCGGCAATTTAATTTGTTTTTGCTTTTGTAAAGTATTGCCATCTGTATGAATTGCGCACAGATCTAAAACATTTCACGTATTTGGGAATATTTGAACCTCTTTATGTACCAAAACAAGTGTCCTCGTAGATCATGTACCGCTTTTCGGCACCTAGCCTTGAAAACCTTTAAAACTTTGCTGAGTACGCTATGATTACCGTATGCTGTCCGATTTTAATCTTTTCATGCTGGAGCAGTCTGTATGCACATAAGTGCGAGATACTACTTGTTCTTTATATTTGGTAGACTTGTGAGTGTCAGGTTGAACAGCAAATTTACCAGAATATGGCCACTGCGAGCATTACAGTTTTTTAGAACCACCAATGCCCAACTGCTCCAGAAGTAACCAGCATAGACTACAGATACTAAAATCTTTAATGTATCCAATGTAAAAATAAGAATATTTAAACCAACAATTAATTTAGTTAATTAATAAAATAAAATGTAAAATTATACTACAGTTTTCTTTATTTAGAATGTTAAATTAACAGATCAGGGTTAGTGACATATTTGTGGCCGGTTATTATTAATTTTGCAATTGAAAACCTCAGGGCAAGACGGCTATAAAGCACAATATACGTTCGTTGAGTAATTAAAACTTAAATATTAACATAATCGATACATTAAATTGAAGTTTTAAACGCTCATTACATACTCCAATATTCACAAAACAAACATATATTATATAAAGAATATAATATGATATTATCATTTTACGACTTAATTCAATTTAAAAATTGAAAGTTATTAAAATTTGAGGTGAGGCTTATGGCCTTCTTGACCCGAGGTTTTTTTTTTACTATCGAATGATGTGTACGGTTTTCTTATAAACTTCAATTTAATTGCAATTTAATTAATATACAATAAATTATAATACACATAAATAAAATAAAAAATAAATGGTTTGTGTAAAGGTAATAAATATTATCATCAAACATATTAAATATCATTATACAAAAATGTGGTTCATATTATTGTTTTTACTATTGGAGAGAGCAAAACTTGCACAACGTAATTAAAATGACTAAAGAGGTACGGTAGCTGTAATAATATATGTTGGGAGCTTCAGAATTAATTTAGATATAAAATGTAAATTAAAAGTAAACTTAATTTGCATTTATTCCATTTTTATATAAATAAAAAAACATGTTTTTTTTAAACGGTGCGTGACTTTTAAATGAAATGAAAAATATAAAATTAATGAATCCAATCAAAAAATAAATTAATTTTGATTATTATTTATGCGTCAATATAATAATATTTTTATATTATATTAAAAAATTAATTGCCTCAAATAGCGCATTTGTATAAATTAACGCTAATAACGATAACTCTATGTATCTAAATAGTTGCAATTAGGCGAAGCCGATGAAATTCATAATTTGCAGCAATCTTATTTAATCGCTCGACAAACTTAATATAAATTTGGACTTGCATCCACAAAGAACAATAATACTTGGAACGTGTCGCATAATTATCAAATTTCTGCTTGAAGTCCAGCAAAATGGTTCTTGTACAACTGTGGTCATTTAAGATTTCATTAAGCACAATAATAAAAAAACATTCAAAGTATAAAAGATAAATTTTATGAGTTAATTTACTTTTAATTGTCTGAATATTACTTTTGCGATTCCTATTATAGTTGACAATTTAATTTTAATGTTTTTTTGCTTAGATATTTCATATCCTACATATTAAATCAATATTAAAGAAATGATCCATAATATTTAAAAAAACATTTTTTATTAGGCAATTAATTTAATCGTGAAAATTTTTTCAGTTAATTACCCTGGCAATTTCAATTACCTCATTAATATTTTACGCAAGAATATCGAAACTTTACACAAACACACTTTTATAGCAGGCAATCAATTTTTAGTAGCATATATAATAAATGGGCAAACTTTGACTCAATTTGCAGCGCAGTTGAAGGGTGAGAGAGAGAGACATAAATATTTACTATTGCCTTCGAGAGTGTTGTTAGTGCTAATCAATGCGGAAACTACATATCGGAATGCCAGTTGCATACAATATCTGGGTGAGAATAATTGCGATGCGATTTTCGAGGATTATGCCACAATAATGCTAGTTGTTAACTGATTACGATTTACGAATTAGTTTGCATTACAAAAGTACGTCAAATTTGTTAAATTATTATAAATTAAATAATCAAAAAACAAAACTTTTATATACACATATTTTAATTAAATTAGTAAATATATTTTTTAATTAAATAAAAATAAATTATGTGAAGAATAATCTTTGAATTGTATGTCTCTTTTTAGTGCTACTACTTAATATCTTCAAATCCAGTGCAAGTTTAACTACAACAAGTTTTTCCATAGAACCTGTCACAATTTCCTACGCTTTCTTATAGGTTCAAGAATTGAGTAAAATAATAATGGCAAAAATAATATATTATCCAAACGAGGACACATCATCCAAGTATAGGGTAAACTTAATATGTATCGTATTTCAATCATCTGTGTGATTTTTTATTTGAAATTATCATAAGCAATGTCATAAATAAATCACATAGTGTAAACCCCGCTTTAACTATAATATCTGTGCTACTTAGCCACTTAGATTTTTGTTAATAATTTAAACACCATTGATAATATATACATGACACACATAGGTGTCGAAATGTATAAATGGTTTGTGAATAAGATAAGTTGAAATATATACTTTTCTTATTATATTTGTGAAGTTTTAATTTTATAATATTTAGAACGAACTTAGATTAGGTTATTGATGCACAGCTCAGAGATTTTTTAAAATCTGGAAGTTATTTAGATTTCAAATGTTTCTATGTTAACAAATAATCCAATATAATATAAATCAATTATGAAACAGACACACTTCTTGTGTAACATTCAACAGCTAAATCAAAAATAAGGTCATAACTAATTGTCACCACATCAAAATATACTGAACCTGTAACTTTGCCTATAGTAAGGTAATTGTCAAATAATTTTTATTATAGCACAAAATATTGAACAATTCCGTGTATTTTTTGCCCATAATTCAAAACAACAAAGGTCAAACAAGAATCATGCTGGAAGGTCAATAAAACAATCAACAATACGATACAAGACATATGTCAAGAATTAAAAAGTACTAAATAATAAATATTCAAATTAATTCCATCATAGGAGCGTTGATGGTGAAGTGCAGAAGCTGTAACTCGCTAAACTTTCAGAGTAAAAATCCGTTTGATGTATAATTCACATACCGTTGTCATAAAGGAATGATCAAGTTGGTGGTACCCTATTTTTTAACATAAATTGGCAGTCTAATAGAAAGAATAGAATTTTTCGGATTATATTTGATTGTATAATTTGATCATTATTACTTTAATTGGTGCTCAAATTCAAGTTGTACCATCACAAGGACCATATTGCTTCAAAGTTTATAGTCAAGTTACTAATTCAACTTCAGCCACGGCTTATTCAGAAGACGACCCTATGCATAGATATGCACAAGTTTATATCTTGGATACCGAGAAAGCTGTAAATACCAGAATGAGTCTCCAAGAAAAGAAATTAGAGGTTTTTTTCTTTTATAAATTACAAGCCGCGTTTTA
This sequence comes from Tachinus sp. AB-2021, assembly GCA_030264575.1. Classification (NCBI taxonomy): domain Eukaryota; kingdom Metazoa; phylum Arthropoda; class Insecta; order Coleoptera; family Staphylinidae; genus Tachinus; species Tachinus sp. AB-2021. The sequence goes on along the minus strand of JARJEC010015664.1, from coordinate 9,437 downwards.
TATTTAGTTATAACATAAATTATTTATTACATAAAAGTTGAGCGGATAATAGGTTACTTTTGCTGAAAGTGTTACACACAAAAAATACGTTATTAAAAGTACTGATACTTTATAAAGTAGAATATCTACTATTAAATTATCAATAAGTTAAAAATAAATCGCTTTTTGTCCTATCCTATTGCTTAATAATAGTATAGTTGGGAAAATTAAAGAATTAAAATAAAACTGATTTGTTTAATTATAAAAATCAGGATAATCAAAATTCTAAAAATTATAAAATTAAATCTCCACAAATATAATAAGAAAAGTATAAAATTAAATTAATATTAATTTAAATATTTTAACTTATCTTATTCACAAACCATATATAGATTTCGACATCTATGTGTCACTATCAAATATTGAATTTAGAATATACAAAGTCTTTTATTTAAAAATATATTAATAAAAATGCTCTTTATGCTCTTTATAGTAAAAAACTGTAACAAATTGCAAGTATGGAAACGCACAATCTATTATTGGGACTTATCAAAAATCTCTGGAATGTTTAATAGACACTATTTGTAAAGCCAGAACGTACAGTTAATATCTTGCAACACTAAACCATTTGTATAACAACTAAGAAGATTTGTTAATCGCTAATTTGAAAAAAACAGAATAATTGTGGAAACAGAAAAAGCTTGAAGAAATTGAGTTTTTGTAGTCAAAGTAAAAAATTTAAAATGCGATAGAATTTTTGGAAAAATAACATTCAGCCTATTGATACTACGCTTATTACAGACTCATCAAGAACGCGTGTAGTCAGGTCTCATTTCACCGTGAGGCATCAAGATTGCTGTTGATAAATATCAGATTAAAAAGCTAATCAATTATAAATTATTGTTTCTATAAGGAAAAGGTAAGTTCGATTATTGATAAATTAATAAGTAATGAGATTGGTCGATAGAGTGTAAGCTAGTCCCGTAATGTTATTAAAAAATGCTGATGGTAAGGAAGATAAGTAGTAAGTTTTAAGGTTCTAAATCAGTCATAAAAGAAAATCAATACCCTATGCTTTGAATAGAAGATCAACTGCATCAGTTAGAAAAAAAAAATTATATTTTTAGATTTGTTATCTGGGTTCCATTAGATCCCAAGTGCTGAAGAATTGATACCCAAACTTACACCGCTGCTAGTACCCTCTGATATGGTGCCAGTCTCTTCCAAAAACACCAGTTTGGTCAAAAAGTATTACTTCGTAGAAGGACATTAAAGCTAATTATCACTTCTACAAATTTTAAACACTAACCAGTATGGAACATTGCTACATGTTTGCATCCTATCTACTAGGCATTGAGTTTAAAATTGTTATTAATTACAATCCTATTAAGGTAACGTGTCATTAAAAATACTTTTTTGGAGTAGATTACCAAAAAGAAAAATACGTCGGTTATGAAATCTACTTACCCCTTCGTGAATAAGGTGTCACATTGTGACAATGAGAATAAGCTGGGTGAAATATACCCAGGCTAATTTATATGACAAATAACATAATTTAATTTAATTTTTTGTAAGTTTTTTATAGTTAATAACCTTTGTTTATAATGCATAATATAAAGTAAAAATAAAAAGTAAATTTTACATTTTTATTAGAATATATTTCAAACGTTTTAAACAAACAGAAATTTAAAAGAACAAAATTTGACATTCTACTAAGAAGCCTAATATGCAATATTATAGATACTAATCATACATTTGATCAGATTCTTCTTCTAAAGTAGTTCAATTTCTACATGCAAAAATTGCATGTTACTACCACTTGTAACATACTTGATTGGTTTTCCGATAATTTTTTGTGGGACATAATTCACATCTTATTATTGTTGGTGCGATTTTCTTAGGAAACTCTACTGATGATTTATCAGACTGCTCTATAATTCTTTTTCTGAGTTCTTTTGGCAAATTTGAATTATCTTTAATTTTCTGTATGTGATCATTTATCAAACCTAATCCTAATTCTCTCAGAAAATTTCTTCTTGACTTATAGATGTTATTATAAAACATAAAACACCACCATAAGCCATCGTTTTGTGTTTCGAGAAACATCATAATTGCTGTACAGTTCATTAACAATATCTACTCCGCGTTTTGTCTCATTATAAAAGATAACCATTTTTGGCTCCTTTTTTTCTAAAGATTTAACATCAATTTTATTGTCACAGTGCAGAGTTGACATCACCAAAACTACTTTAATCCATTTTGGCATATAGGAGGCCAAAGATATATTTTTTGGAAACCAAAAATTGTAGTCGTTTTCCTGTTTCAAACCTCAATCATTTTTTTGGGAATTTGACATTTATTTTTGCGAACAGTTCCTGTGTTTGTCAAGCCATGCTGATAAAGCAAATGTAACATAGCTGGTAAACCAATTATCGAAAGTTATATTTCTATTGGTTTTTGATATAAGCATGGCAAATCTATCCACAACGTCTAAAACTCTATTGCTTAATGATCACGGGCATGGCGGTTATTTTCCAAGGTAGATTTCTAAGTTCATAATATAAAATGTCTTTGCATCTAGAAGGGCATATATTTTAATCCCGTATTTAGAAGGTTTGTTCGGAATGTATTGACGAATCGATTTGAGTTTGTCTATTGTAACATATTCGGAAGGGGGGTTTACACTTCTTCCGAATATGTTACAATATATATGTTGACAATTTGATACAACATTTTCTAAAATAAAACGAATAGGTGCCAAATTGTCATTTTTTCTATCCGCACGAGTGGTTTTATCATCCAATCGTAGACAATTTTGTAAAAAATAAAATGAGCGTCATTACTGTATGAAAAATGTTAATGCCTGTACCGTCACTTTTCCATAAGTCGTTTAAATTTTGGCGATTGGTTATTTGTACAATGTTTTGTAACGTACCATCATTTATAAAAAGGTTCCAGCACTCAAAAGTTGTCTTTGCATTCTAGCCGATAATTTTTACCCCAGGTATAATTCTAATATTTTCTGACCTAGTTCTTATATTTGGTCTTTCTGACGTACATGACCTTAGTACCATGTTTTCCAATCAAGTATTTATTACTGTTTTCTTTATTGGAATCATTACATTCTTCTAAATCTTCTTCGTTGTTATTTATTTCTTGTTCAGTATCACTTACATGATCTTCCTAATTATCGTTATCTGATTCAATCAATAAATCGGTGTCAGCGGATTCCGATTCATCCCAAAAGTCTTTTTAGGTCCTCTTCATAAGACATTGTAGCTGTGCAGTTTTACACGTTAACTTCAAATCTACAATAAACTAATAAATAATAAAAATAGTACCGTAAGTAAGGTGAGTAAAGCTCACCCGTGGAGCAGTTTGGCATACTGCCACACACTTCTGCATTTGCGAATTGACTGAACCACTCCATGAACAACATCCGTTAACTCACACGTGCAGCTCCTCAAGCGTACAATAGTGTTAAAAAAGTGGCAGTGTATTGGTATGTTGAATCAACGTCTGGGTTCCATACACCCAACCTTGCTTACGAAGGGTTAAGCAGCATCTTCATGATTCCCTGTTTAAAAGTACAACAATCAAAACGTCCAAAAACTGTTGCATGTTGTAATACAGTATGAGATGGAGAATCCATATTTTTAGATTGTGAGGTTTAAAGATTCTTCTATTATGTCAAAAAGTAACGAAAGTCAATGAACTAGAAAAGAGCCCTCAAATATTTGAGTTATTGAGAATTTATTACGATGAACAGTGCCATGTTAGGTACATAACTTTTTCCAATAAGTGAATAGGTTTGTGAAAAAAAAATTACTTATTGTCTAATAATGAGACTAACCGCCCGTATTAGCGTAGGTACTAAATTTTATGTTGGCATTATATCCGAACAGAGTCATTTCTATTCCGATTGTCATGTTTTTAAAAAGTCACTAAAAGTTTCTGTAATGTTTGTCAGACACTATGCAATTTCAAAAGTTGTACAGTTTATTGAAAAGCGCTATTCCATTGCCTGAATTGAAAACAGCAGCCAATAAAATACCGTATTTCAATAAACTATACAACTCTTGATGTAATAAATTACATAATGTCAGACAGGTATTAGTCAAAAAACGGTTAAAATTCATTATATGGATAGAGTATTAACAGTAGAATGGGGCTACTATTAATAGTAATTATATATAATGGAATAATTTCTACTAGATTCACTTCAAAACCTATTTTTTACTAAATATTTTTTTTGACTTATGTATTTTAGACCGATTTAAAAAACATTTTAATCGAGAAATAAGTGACACCCTGATATAGATACAACTAATATAAAATTAGTCTGCAAAGGGAGGCTAAAGTTACTTTGGCCATCTTTTAACAGTTTGTCAAAAAATAGTAATACAAACTGCTCACTTTATTTTCACAAATGGGCAAAATATATTTTACTGTAACAATCCATATACTAAAGATTAAAATTGCTAATAATGATAGTTGTTAAGTATAATTGTGTTGAATTTATTTTAAAAACTCTTTTTTGTGCAAATAATTGGTGACTTAGTCTCTAGGTCGGTAAAAACTACAAACTACATACCACGTTTATAGTTTATGTGTATTAGACTTTTTATAGCTAGCTATGACTTTGACCTGCATAATAAATAAAAATTATTTATATTTCATTCGGCAATATTCTGCTAATTTTCAAATAAGCATCATTGTTTGAAAATTAGCAAAATATTACATAATGTTTGACTTTAATAATTTTTAATATATCTCAAACATTTTCTTAGAATATAAATAAAATTTTATTCCATAATTACTATGTATTATTATTAAAAAAAAGCTTTGAATATGTTATTATGTATAAGATATTACAAAAATTCCATGCGAGCTCTGAATAAGACGTTTTATTTTTATTCGAATTTAATTTGAATTGGAGTAATACATTTTTTTAATATCTAACATAATCCATGTAAAAGTTTATAAAGAAATATCCGTAATAGAACAACCTAAAGTACGCTATGATTTATATATAATTGCCAACTAATTTTAACACCAGAAATGTATTAAAGAAAACAGTATTGAATTCAATTATTTGTACACACAAAAAGGACTTCCTGAAGATTTCTTCTGTGTTATGACATACGTGCCATGGATGATGCATCAATATGTCAATTTGTTAAAAATATTTGTGCAAACCATGGCCCTCCCGCCGTTGGGATATACGGATGTTTTGACAATGACTGTAGAAAAGCGGAAGTTTAACTTCAATTATTGTCAACACCCTCGTGTCCAGCTGAGACGTAATGACCGCCGGACAATTCAACCACTGTCCAGTAGTTATCGATACAATGTAAACTTTAATGATTTGTGATTACGTTTATAGTCCTTTATATAATTTAAACTGAATGCCGAACTAGAGGATTGTGTTTAGTTTAAAGGGGCTTGGAAAGTAGATCACTACTGGGAACTGTGCTGCAGATAATAACGACACATATCTAAACTGATTTCAGAATATGTATTGTTAAATCGATTTCTGTCTCTTATAGTAAAGAGGAGCTTTCAAGCACAAGATGCACTCCGCATATGATGTAGTTTGCATAATTCCATTTTCCTATACTTTCAAGTATTTTTAAAGCAAAAAGATACGATAAACATTTTTAATATTATTTGATCATACTATTTATTTTATTCTATTTAGATAATATAGATATTTAATAATACGTCGAATAAATTCCAGCGATATATAATTAGTATTTTATATTATCTAAATATCAATAAATCGATTTTAACGAAATTGTAGCAAGAAAGGCCTCTCTAATGTAATTTCCTTTTCATTTTAATATCAAATTGAATTGTCTTATCTTATTTTTGAGTAAACACGATTTTTGTTTAGCGTAAAACACAATTTTATATTTCAATTTACAGGTAATTATTTCCATTTCTTCTTTTTATTCTGAATTAAAATAAAATTGCATATTAAAATGATAAAAGTGAATAATAAATTTCTAAAATCAGAAACTTGAATGGGAACTCTTGCGTTTGAATTGCATTGAATTTGCATCCTTTTTCTCCCCTTATTATTTACATCGGGTGCTTTTTGATGAAAAATTACCCGTTGTGAGTCATGGGTGTGCGGAGGGTAGGGATGAGGCGGTTACAAGTACTCCCCTACTGAATAAATTAAGCGCGAGTTGGAACCATCTTGCTGCATTTTCGCATTATTTAATTGTGTGTAAAAATCACATCACTGACGTTTTGTCCTCTTTGTTGGGAATCCATTTGTAACACTTGTAATATTGTTACCCTCACCAAAAAAAGGGATATCAAAATGTAAAAGGAAACTGATTTATTTATCTTTCACAGTGGTTAATGGTTTCGAATGACATATGGAAGATTGAATTTTTTATAAAAGGATTGCAATGATTAAATCAACAGTTTATTGACTTGCTTTTATAAATGTGCAGTATTTTCTTTCATTTTAAACAATAATAAATGTACCATATTCCACGTTTTGATATATATATGTATATATAATTTTATTTTTTTATTAACCTGACTAGTTCCTAGTACAATAATTATGCATACTTTCTATTTTTAAATTACCATTTGAGTACAGAATTGAATTGTCCCAATTTATTCAAAACTTTTATAATGGACTTTCAGGAAATAATATGCTAAAACGAATACTCGTGGTTTATTCTATTTCAAACTATTCCGTTTTGAAGCCCATGCTTTGAAGTGTGGTGAGACGCAATCGAATGTGGGATACAAACGTGAATAAATCCACCGTACAATGTACGTCCCGTTTGTAGTAAACAGGTGGAAATGAATAAATAAATCCACTAGTTTGAAATTTTGAAAGTTTCTTGTTGAAAGCTGTTGAAACCATTCCAATCCGCGACGACTGATATATTTATTCCATTTAATTTACTAATTTTCCACGACTCAGGTTGCATTGAATAATGTACCACATTTTTAACTATCTATATATATATACAACGTAAACGCGATTAAACACAAATATTACATTTATTTATTCCGAATTTTAGTTTGCGGTTCGTATGCAGATTGCAATCTCCCATTTCCATAATGTTTACTCATTTGCGTTGTAATATTATTCATCTAAAATTTTGATGACTATGCCTCAAGTTAGAACTGCGATCATTTGCATTTGTAAGTTATAATCTATTAAAACATTTAAATCAATTAACTAGTGAAATAAAACACAATTCATGTTACGTTATATTACAAATGGTATTTTTTACACTACAATTTTGCGTCGTGACATTATCTAGAAGATAAAATCTTATTATTTATTAGATTTCCCTAAGCACTTTTTAATTCAAAGATAGTTTAAACTATTTCTAATCTATAACAATGCTTCTATTACCAAGCAATTTGATTTATTGTGGATTTATGTATGGTCATACATAAATTAGTTATTGGCTATACTGACAGCTTATTGTAGAATTTAAGCAAAAATTTAAAGTTAAACTGATGCCCCAATTTTATGTAGAAATTTATAAATCTTGTTTTACATTTAAAATGTAGGTTCAGACTTGATGATATCTTATAAAGTTGATATGCTGTTAAAGCATCAAAGTAGATAAATGTTAAGAATGGTCGGTGGCTATAGAAAAATTTCAATGGTTTATATATTTGTGATTGCTTCGGTCATACCAATTCATTTATCAATAGAACTTAGAACGGAATGCCACAAAGGAACTATCTAAAAACAAAAGAGAAGAAAATACTGAAGAGGAAAAACAAATGGGACGAGGATACAACGATGTCTGAATAGTCACTACTGCTTTAAAACCTATATTTAGTAAAAATAAAATGCTGCTTACCAAGTAGAGAATAACCCAGAACATACATTTTATAGTTGAAAAAGATGTACTGGAGATGTGGTCTTAAATTGAAGTATAAGATAATTGCAAGTTTAAAGGATATGAGCCCGTAATAAAGGTGTATAAATTCGGTAAAATAAATTTCAAAACGGCGGAAACCAAAGCAATTTCACTAAAAAAGAAAACAAAATCGAAAGGAGAATACGCAAGAAGATGGCAACCATAATTGAAACAAAAACGGAGAAAAGAGCGATAAAAAAACTGGTCCTAGCTTTGGCCAGAAATATCCTGCAAAACGAGTAACATAATGAGAAATAATTATCCTTGATCAATTAGAAATAACTTACAATGACAAGATTCTGCCATAGATATGAGACATAATAAATAGAATCATCATTACATACACTACAAAACGTGCATAATGAAACCTTTTGATTTATTATCAATTGAAAATAACATACATGGTTATACTTGGGCTAGAAGTAGATATGACTAACCCACTAATAAAAAACAAGATTCAACCATAAATATTAGACATAATAATTAGAAATGTTGTATAACCAGATACATTAGTGTAAGCAGCAACTACATGGTAGTAGACAAAACTATCATTTCATAAATTGTAAGGTGGTGGGCATAGATGAGCAAAACCCGAAGAAACAACATATAAGCTATGATCAATGGATTAAAAATGGTAAAAGTGGATGCAATGAAGAAAATGAGAAACTACTCCTCACTTGTACAAACTATGAAACGTAGCTTTATTAAAAAAATATTAAAGCTAGTAAGTGGTTAGATTAATAAATCACAATGTTTCAATACACATAAGAAAGTATTTTTATTATTTTGAGTTAGTTGATCATATTACACATATATATATATATATATATATATATATATATAGAATAAAGAAAATCTGTTTTATACTTATTTGCATTGTTTTTTATTTTTTTACATTTTTTAAATTTAGTTTTGGCTTTTACGCCATTTTGAACTCTAGAAAAATACAGAAGTTATTCCAAACATAACCCCTAATTTTTATTATACTATATTATATACTTTTTATTATATTGCAAAAATATGAGCACACAAAAATGGTAGAAATGAAAAAACTGAAGCAAAAGATCTATGAAATAAAACAATTAACTATGTTTTTTATCACATATTTATTCTCTCGAATACATGACTAGTTTCGGCTTCATTAGAGCCTTCTACGAATGTTACATGACTAGTTTCGGCTTCACTAAAGCCTTCTACGGATGTTACAAGTTATATGGATATAACTTGTAACATCCATAGAAGGCTTGACTGGAGCCTAATCTAGTCATGTATTCGAAAGAATAAATTCGTGATAAAAACATAGTAAATTGTTTTATTTTATAAGAATGGATTATCGCACAGTAAGGGTCACTTCAATTAAAGATCTATCTAGCAGGAAAAAAGAAGTTCAACAATAAAGTGGAAGATGTTCTTCATAAGACTGCCACCATTTATAAATTGACTTCGGATACTGATTAAAATATGCCGATAGAAATACAACCATGTAAATATACAATAAGGAACTTCTGTCCCACAAAAATGGTTAGGTTTTGTGATGTACAAAAA
>JARJEC010015639.1:0-28277 GCA_030264575.1 Tachinus sp. AB-2021 | reverse complement strand
ATTCCCTCTACGGCATTTAAATAATAAGGATCTGCGTTGTAAAAATGTGGCAGCGATACAAATCCAGGAGATCCATATTTGCAAGAAGATACATTCATTACACCAGAAGGTACACACTCACCGGTACAGTAACAATTATTGGACGGAATTTTAGTACCTTTAAATATAAATAATTGATAAACAGCACTATAAATTTCAAAAAATTACCATTATCAAGTGCTGAAATGTCTACAATATATTTTAAACCATTAATTCCGTTTACTTCGCCTTCTCCATCAAAATCTAATGTTAAACTTCTGCAAAGATCTGGAGTAAAAATTGATAATTTTTCTTTGAGCCATTCAGGTTTGAAAAATTCTCCGGCAGCTCCATCAATTTTATTACATCCCAATGGATATGACGGACTATGGTCTAATGTGTTCCATTTACGTAAAAGACCTAAGTTTTCTTTTGTTGTATCCATATTAAAATAACCTTCATTATCATATGAACCGTTTCTCTATAATATAAAAAGTATAATTCAATTATGAATTATTTTTTCTCTATATATATTGGAAACGAATTGTTGTAAGATTCAGAGATTATGTATAAAGAAAAGAAAAAGTTAGTACTGATAAAAAGAAAAAAAGTTGTAGAAGGAAGAAGACTAGGAATCTTATAACCCAAAAAATATAAACATTGTGGAAAAATATTAGACTATCGCAAATAATAAAATCTTCACTGCTTCTTTTAATTCTTTACACATAAAAATCTAAACTTTGTAATTAAACATTGGTATGAAAAATAAAAATTAAGTAATTGATTAATAATTAAGACGACAAAAAAATGTGTAATTTTAAAAATGTCGTGTAGATTTAGACAATTTTGAATATCTTATTAAGTAAAGATCTCTTGGTATATATGAAAAGAGTTAAATGAATATTGACACATGCATAAGTTTTAGGAAAGATAAAAATTTCCTAGAAATTGATACATAATTATTTTTTAGTTTTAATTCTTATTATACATAGAGAATCTGATTAATTGGATTAAAATGATAACTTTCCTTCCAATTTCAAGAAATGCAATTAGATACTTGAGTTTTATATCTTATTATTTGAGATTTAATTTATTTTAAATTTAAATGCTGATGCCTTTTAGAGATTGATAAAATAAAAGAGTACTTTTAAGGGGTGCATTTAAAAAAAGCATTTATATCTTACGCCATAAAACCATCCAAATTTATCCATTTTTGGCAAAGTTGGACCAATGTTAAAATTTTTTCCTAAGGTAACAAAAACATCTTCATATCCTTCAAATAATAACTCTCTTATTGTTTTGGTAGTGTCTATACGTGGAGCTAATTGTCCAAGAGCAAATTGTAGACCAGCTTTTGTCCAAAAACTCCAATGTCTGGCTTGATATCCAGCAGACTGTAAACAATTAAAATAAATTATATAAAGCATATACAGGGTGATTCATAACAGCGGAAATACAATTTTTTTTATAATAACGCATTTCAAAATTTTGCTTTCATTTTGATTAATTTGAGTCTAAAGATTATAAATTTAAATCGAAACGAAACCCCCTAATTTTATTGAACCGCAAACCTGAACCAAACTGTATATTTATAAACTAAAAAAAATGTATTTCTGAACTGAACTGAAATGCTTTTTTAAACCGGTTTTTAGCAATGTTTAGAAGTGAATATTTTTATATTGAGGTGTGAGTCCAAAAAAAAAGGAGAAATAAAAACGTAAACTAATTAAGAGGAAGGAGTGGCGTTACAGGCAGTGACGAATATAAGAATGAATTGGACCTGGGACTCGTACATTCCCAGGGTAGCTGTACACAAATAAAAAATGACGTTGACATTTAATTTTCAGTATAATTATATTATAATAAAATTACAGATTTGACTTCTAATGTGTGTGTTTTGAAGGACTTTCACAATTAGTTATTTATTTTATTATATTAGTTTATTTATTCTTTAAATATTCCATTTGTAATTTTTTATATTTTTCTATACAAGAGTTTAAGTACTACTACAAAGTTACACATTTAGCTGCAGTTAACTTGTCTACTTTTGGCCAATCATTTAAAAAAAAATGCTAAGAATTACTAAAACCTGTTCTAATCGATTCAAACTATTTTTTGTTTTTTAATATACGGTTGGGTTCAAAAAAGTTAGCGCGTCTCGTTCAGGTTCGATTCAAGTCTGGTATTATATCTTTACAATCAAATTACTCGGAAATAAAGTAAAATAAAAAAAAAAACGCTATACTTAAATTTTTGTTCAGCATTTGATCTAGAATACAAAATTTCATTTTGACCACTTGTTGTGAATAATACAACATAGGTTTAACATACAGTAATATATGTAATGTACTGAGTTAGAAAAAGAAAACTGTGAGAAGTATTCTAGTTCTGAAAAGGCTGAGACAACAATTGTTGTGTATGTGTATATATTTTCAACCAGTCAATTTGTATAGAAAATATAATTTAGATAATAATTGATTAAAACAACTATTAGTTGTACTGTCGTTATTACCAAAAATCTAGCGATTCCATATTGAATTTTTTTACATGTTAATATTTGATGACATGCTGCAAATAATACTCAACAGGTAAGATCTTCGCATAAAATCCCAAAGATATGTTACTTAACCATATAACGGATTTTTTTTGATAATAAATAATAAGTAAATGAAAGACTATTCTATAAGAGCCATTATTTCAAATTGCATAAAAATTATTATCGGTTTCAAAACCTATTAGAATATTATATGAATGAAGTATTAATTCTACAATTAAATATGAGATACGACACCAAATAAAAATATCGTTCTTTAAACATGTTTGTACATTCATTACCAATTTTCTGCTCTGCCGTTGTTTTTCAGTTGCGAAGATCTGGTTTTTTAGAACAGTTGTGTAAAATTGGTAAAATACGATGTAAATAATTTTTTATCTAAATATTTTCTTGTCTTAATGAATTACCAAAAAAGTATTTATTGCAAATACATTTACTACAACTAATATGTACTAAAACTCATTGTACATATTTTTAAAGTTTGTGAAATTATATAAGTCGTACATACATTGGAATACTGTAATAACCATAATTTTTTATCGATTTTAGATTATTAAATGTTTCTAAATATAAAACGGTTAATTGTATAATGAAATTAATTGTTAATTGCGTATTTATACTACGTTGTACTACTACAGATAAATTGTAATTAATGATTCATACATTTTATTGTATTTTATAAAAATAGAAACATGTATTAATACGCATTTGATTATTGATAAACATAATATCTAAAACTTACCAAACTAACAGCATTGACCGTTGTAATTAAAGTATTCAAATCGACAACGCTTCCATTTCTATCAAATTGCCACATTTTCAGATGCTTAAATGATACTGTATTATTGCTGTTCCATGTTACATTGACCTTTGTTTTAGTCTCAGTAAATTTAATCGGTCCAATCTCAGTAAAGATGGGTTTAGTGCTTGTGTTGTATATATCTTGTGGATTGGTCCAATTGAACAAATAAAAATCTAAAGATAAAGGCACTATATTTTTCTTCCATATTTGATATGTGGGCGAATCTGCCGTGAAGATGTGACCTTGACTAATAATAAAACGCATCAGTATCGGCCATGTTACAAGGAGAAGCGTGCCCAGTGATATGAACACACCTCCGGTAAAAATCAATTTCTTTTGGTTCGGCACAGAGTATTTTTGCTTCATTTGACTAGATTTTACCTGAAAAGAAACAAAAATATTGTAATTATCAATATATCGATAAACAATAATTTACAATCTTATAATATTCTAAAATTTTGATTACTGCAAAGAGGAGAATGTAGAATTTCGTAGAATCTGAAGAAAAGTAAGTCAGCAACATAATATTTTATTAGTAGATTGAATGGCAAGGTACCCAAAAAGTTGAGTTCTAGAAAAGTATGGTGGCGATAAAGTAAACAAAAATCGCAATAAATTGGTTTATCTAAAAGGGTAAAACACGTTGTTTAAGAACAAAGCTCATCTAAAACTATAGAATTTGATTATGATATAAGATTGAAAAGTTAATAAGAAGTTAATACGAAGTTAATATGCAAATCCAAATAGAAAAATTCATTGCCTTCTTATATTTTGCAAAGTATGTTAAAAATGAGTTATAAAATGTTTAAAAAATTGGTGCAAAATAATATTCAGATCCGATTTGTAAAGAGCAGGAAATATTTGAAATAAAATGAAATTAAGAACAATGTTGACAAGCTTTGGAATATTGTTATCGAAATATCATGAAAACAATAAAAAAATTAAGTTTACCCCGTTAGTATTTATACAACACCTATTAAAAACGTATGAACAATGCTCAACTCTATATACTAAAGATAATTATTATAAAAGCAAATAGTATTTTGTCTTTTCATGTTAAATTCTATATTGGCAATATAAATTTGCCCACTAACCATCCTAATATACAGTTTTATTCCATTCATCTTACTTTTATCATACTATTACACAAAAAGGTTAATTGTAAATTAACAATTATTTTGAAAAACAATTATTGAATTATAATAATAAATCACATAAATCACATTGCAGATGACGAGATATATGTATAGTTGTTAGTAGTTGTGTACTTTTCAAATAAAAATTGTGACTATCATCTTTCAATAAAAAAATAGAATAAAGTGATATACCATGTTATGCATAAGTAAAATGTTAGACAGTACAATTAAAATATAATTAATTGTCAATAGCGTGTCGTATTTTACTAGAAAATAGCATTAAAATAAAATAAATAAACACCTGTACTTTAATCAAATTAATCATCATATGGTATTTAATATTAAACGCCATATTCAATACAAATTAGATCAATCAATTACAAGTAATTTTCAATGTAGTAATTGGATGTTCTTTATATTCCCATTAATTATATATAAGCAATGTTAATTTATTGAGTGATTGGAGATTAATTATTAATTTTTGAATTCAGAAATATGATCAATTAATTCTAATTAATATGTCTTTGATTCCAAATAGCAATCATGATTTCTTAATTAGATTTTATTGGTTGTGATTTTTTTTTAAATATATTCTTTATAAACGTTTAGTTAATTATGTAAATCTGAAACAAAATTAAATTTAAAAATAAATTTAAAAAATTGTAACGTTTATATGGTACATTGAGTATTTTACATCAGCCTACCATGTAGATTTACTAATAAAATGAATGAGAATAAATGAAAAACATGAGAGTATGATTGATAAATCAATACTAAATATTAAATAAATGAATAAATATGGATTAAAATGTAAATATATCGACCAATTGACTCTTTTAAACAAGAATTTTAAAATATCTTATTAAAACTGCCGCAAAAAAAACAAATGATATTTTTAAAAAATATGTAAAATTAATTTTTGTTCTTATCTAGATCAGTCAAATTAAAGAAGAAAATATCTATTTAGTTGCAAAACTGATGATTAACATCTGGTAAATATTTCTCACTTTTCATTTACCTACAACTTTGTATTACGTTTTGCATATTTAATAACAAATAATGGAAGTGTTAATATTTTCTGCCATTTTAAAAGATTTTTCTATAAATTTACAAACATATCTCAAAATTGCAATAATATTATAACCGCTTTTTAAATGTTGCAATCAATCATTTGATGTGACATTTCTTTATATTTTCTAAACATCAATTTTACATATATTGACAATTAGCAAAAATTATATTATGGTATTTTGAAAATTATATACCGTTTTTTCCATATCGCAATATTTAGCAACATTATCCAATTTCATTACATTCAAGACAATATTTTAACATTCATTCACATTTTGAAATAGTTTGATAATTTTTTGTTCTCACATTTTATGCTTTTTTAGATATATTGGGGAACAAATAATTAGGTATATTTTTTAAAAGTTTGTAATATTTTTTGGAAATTTTGTTCATTTTATAAATTAAATTATCCATCCGTTCATTTAAAAAACCAGTCAAAATAGTTAATTTATCAAGCTAACAAACTGTTTTGTATAAAAAGGATTTATTTAAAATAAAAAAGACATTTTTTAAACACAAACTAAGTAAACAATCTAAAAATCTGTAGTTAGTAATTAATATATTATTTGCAAATTTACAAAATAAATATAACAGATTGAATCCACTTGATAATTGAAAATTTATTCCCGGAAGAAGATTATTTTAAATGATAAAGAATCCTCTCATGATATATTGAATAGATTTCAAAATATTAATATAATAAATTATTTAAATTTATTTTGATATAACAATTTTATTATAAAAAGAAATCCTTCGTAGTTGTACTTTACACGTTGCAAATTGATACTTACTTAATAAAAAAATATTACAAAAAAGGCATTCATATATTTTTAATTGCAATAATCAATTATTGAATAATATATTAATTCAATAGCACAAACTTTTTTAATTTTTATTAATTAATTAATTTTTTTGAAATTATTAGCAGTCTTTCAGATAAATAAATTCTGAATGTAGATTTGTCCATGACCATGACGCTTACATTCAGCACAAATTCAACCTTAATTTAATATTAATGATATGTAATATGTAAATATTATTATTGAATAAGTTACCAAAATAGAAGTTCTAAAACATTAATTTTTAAACATTAGCAATGCAATAGATATTGTCTGACCGGTAGTACATATTCTGATAAATATCAAAATTAAGATTTTTAATGTACATGCACATGTACCTAATTAAAATAATTATTTTTAAACCAATTTGTGATCAATCAAATATTGTCATAACACGTGTTTGCTACATGTAATATGACATAATATTATTTTAATTAATACTAAATTTATTAATATAGTTCTAATAAAATATTTTAATATTTAAAATCAACTATATTAATGTCTACTTTAATTATAAGAATGGCGTCAATCAAAAAATAAATCAATTTCTTATTTTTTTATTGATATAAAATATACAATTTTAGTACTATTTATTAATTAATAAATTAATATTTTTAATCAAAATCTAATTATCGTTGTGGGTCTTCTTAATTTGCCTACATAACATACATCTAGATGTCGAATTTTGTTTATAATTCTATATGTTTAAAAAACGCATCAATTATTTTAATTATATCAGGAGAATTTACGTAAAATAATTTCACATGCAATGCAAATAGTTTTGATAGGATCAATTATATTATATATCACCATTATTTTTAACACATGCAATTGTTATTGTATTTCAATGCAATGAAAATCTACTTATATTTTTAATTGAAATGATATATCATGACTATAGATATTGTAACTCTACGGCACTTGATTAATATATAATATAGTTAAAATATCTATGGGCGTACTAATTACTAAATTTTCACAAAACACTTATTAGTTTCTTTATTAATAAAACGTAGAAAGTATAGTAAGTAGTTTCTATGATTGATTTAAAAATAACTCATTAAACATGGTTTGTAAGTATTAATTTTTATATCAACAAATTTACGACTCACAAAATTATAACGCCGTAAATGTCTGCGGAGCACTCGGAGGTCACTTTAGATCCCGAATGAAGACTGGAAACCTCCACTCAGGATGAAAAACAACACGGCCTAAAGAAATCTTCGAGGTATAAAAAAGGTATAAGTGAAATAAATAAATCATCGACCTGCTATTAATTTCAATGCTGCAACCTATATTATTAGTTGCTATATAAAAACCATGTGTTATGCACTAAACGTTTAAAATTTATATATCTAAAATAATTTAATATGTTTTAGTTTTTACATTTAATATTTACATATTTTATTTTCTTATTGAATTAATTAATTAATTAATTATAATTGCAAATTATTTTAAATTGAAGTAAAACCTATAATTATTATAATTTATGATAATAACGTATTTAATCAATTATTCATATTATTAAAGTAATAAATAAATACCTACTATTTGTCTTATTACATTAATATTTTCTTTACACATATTATTTACTATATTTGTAATAACGAGTATTCTATGAACCATTCCTTTTTATAGGAAACACATTTCATTCATATATCAATCCGTATGTCATGATACATCTCTTATAAGCAATGGGATTTCAACTGAACAAAACATGGTATATAGTTCTTATTTCAGGTCAAATTTTTGGATTATATAGTTTGGTAATCGGTTCAAAAAACGAAAAATCATAACAGTTCTGCGTTTGTTTTGATTTTCGTTTTTTTCGAATATATAAAATATTGAAATCGAATTCTTGGAACATCAGATTTGACAGTTAGACTGCTTTGGAAATAAAGTTTGAGAAATGTCAATGTTAATTTAATACTATATTTTTGTTTTATAGAATACTTTTGAAAATTTCTCAATTTGCAGAAAGTTAGTAAGTAGTAAAAGATAATAAAGTATTAAATCTAAAAAGAACATGATCGAGATACAACCTTGTTTAACCAAATATTTTCTTGTTTCAAAGAGCAATATTTGTAATACTGATAATACATGTCAATTAACTCAAAATTTTTGCAAAGTAATCAATTGTGAAAATCAATCATACTACATTTGGTATGAATCCAAAAGGCATAGTTTGGGTAAGTACTATACATTTTTATCAAAAAACAACAGTTATATTTTGTGTTACCATTTATATTTTCTTGCTTACTCGTCAAGTACTTATTCAACAAAAAAAGCATCATCGATTTTTGTCTTAAATTATCAATGGTGATGGAAAATGGAGCCTTTTTATCAAAAGTATAAACAAAACGGAATTCTTATTCAACGATCCGTTTCAAACTACAACTTGGCCGCGCAAGGAAATGGTAATTACAAAAACTTTTGACTAAATGCTCGGTTGGGAGATTTTCCTGATTCTCCCGATCTTGGTGGAATATAAAAAATTAAATAAAAAGTTTAGCGTCTAATATAAATAATATAATCGACAGGCAACCAGTAGCACAATGAAATTCAAGAAATAAAAGAATAATTGATTTACGTATTTAATACCACCACAAGTAATAATCAAGTCAAAGTGGGTGCTAGTGTGTAAATGATACTAGACCAACTGTCTAGAACAACCAATATAATTTACAACTAACCCGTTTCAATTTGATCATAGAATTAAAAAAAAAATTAAACGATATGTTTAAAAGCAATTTTAACGTGAAACTGGAAACTATCTACGTTAGAACTGAAGAATACAGTACTGAAGTCAAAGTCACTTTGACTTCATTATTACTTGCGGTGGCACTAAAGATGTTAATCTCTCTATAAAGAGTGAAACGATTGTATGCATTTGATTATTGCCGTTTGTAACATGTGTGGATTTGGATAATTGATAAACTTTTTACTTAATCATTTTAATACAATACTTTCATAATTCTTTATTATGCCGTTTTCTGTTATGTCATTCATTTTTACATATAATCGATCAGAAATCAATGTCAATGCCACGATGTGGCTTATTATTGATTGCCCACCAGCATTTCATTGTTGCGTCTTTTACGTTTTCCTGAACTTGTTTGTTGAATTATATTTAATTTAATCTCTAAATTAATTGTTTATATTCTCGGTTATTGAAATTACGCATCATCCGGCAAAGCAAATCTCCATCTATTCCGGTAGTTTCTGTTTGAATTCAACATTTAAACTTTTCAATTGTTGCAGACAACTTAGAAAAATCTTTTCTTTCAAAGAACCCCACAGAAATAAATCGGGTCAAGGCCAAATTAAAAATTATACAGCTAGCAAAAACCTCATGGAGATTCTGGCCAAATAACACGATGATTTAGTAATGTCGGCTTAATAAATTCTGAACTAAAAAGTGTTTCAAAATAGTTATTTTTGTCATAAAAAACACAATGACACTAAATGATTGTACGGCATATCAATTAACAACTTTTGGATTATGGAGTTTTATAAAAAAATATCAAAACTCCGCTCATAAAGCAAGACCTAAAATTTTGTTTGTTATCAACTGAACCAGTTCTAATCTATATTTCTACAAAAAGCAAACGACGGTGTATTAAATAATCTATACTATTGCACAAATCTAGTTTCTCACAATTTTTCACAATTTTTTACAACGCCCAATGTAATTGCAAACGATACTTAACTTAACTAAAGAAAGAAAAAATGATCACACGTCACTCGGTTATATTTAAATTGCATATAAAATTGGGTAGTCTAATATCTAAAACTCTATAATTATAATAAAAAACTAAAACTAGTCGTGTTTAAATATAATCGTAAATTTTTGTTGGATTTCGTTTATGAGTTTGCAGTTGATTTCTGGAAAGCGGGATTAATCAAATCCTTTTAACTATTAATAGTATATGTGCAAAAACGGTGATAATCGAGACAAGATTTTCGCACAAGTACCATTCAATTTTTGAAGTAAAGTTTGTATTTGGCCAATATTTTTCAAGGTCAACTTTAGACGAATAATCTCAATCTAATTAATCGATTTTACATCTTTTTTATTTTTATTGATGCGTCAAATAAAGAATAAACTTTGACGCAAAAGAGATGATGTAAAATCGACAAATTAAGATAGGACAACATCAAAATAATGAAATCAAATTTCAGAAATCAATTAATAATATTTGTCAGATACATAATTCCTTGTCAAAGTATAGAAATCAGCTTAATTTATTAACTTTAATACACGTTTATACTAATATTTTTGAATCAAAAGTCGCAAGTTCTATGTTTGTTCGCATGCTTAATATAAATGTGACATTTATACCGCTCTGCGTTTGACAGACCCCCTACGATGGTATTAATAATTTTTTGATAAAAATTGTAATAAAAGCTTCATGTGCTGTGTCGTTAAAGCACACTTACATTTTTGTATATTGATCAAATGTCAATTTTTGGAAATTTTTAAAATATTTCATTGAAATCATGTTTTAAATTCAAGATTTCCTTAACTTGCATTTACAATTATAAAACACGTCGGAAATCGGAAATATTGTTTTGAAGTACTGTTTATGTATTTTGTTTCTCTTCCTAACATTTTCAAATTTTAAATTGTCATCTTGCGATTTGTGCATTAGCTATTTAACATGATTCTTCTATCTAGTAGAAGGAAATATCCGATATCTTGCTGAAGCGTTAATTATTAATTTATACATAGCTTAAATTGTGTTTCTTTATTTAATAAATACTATATTTAACTATATTTAATTACCATCCTGTATACATATCAATTAAAGATGAATGACCTCTTGCGGAAATGACACTACATTTTTAATACGTAATAGTAATCTAAATTACGCAATGTAAACAAAGTCTCATTAAAAGAAGATCGATAGAAGTAAAATTGGAGCGGCTAGTATTGCAATAAAACTACAAATGATAATAAATAGTTTACATCCATATTCATAAATTACCAGACAAAGCTTCAATATTACATTTTAATTTGTGATCAGGGTATGGATGTTTTAATAATTATATAAAAATAAATATTTGATAAAACATGAATGCAAAAAAATACATAACCGTGTTAGTTATGGCTTTCTATATTTGGCAGGAATGTTGTCAACAATGTCAAGAAGGTTGTATTATAGAAAATAAATAGATTTTTGTATTTTCAAAAAATAGAATTTAGTTTTAGGACTACCCTTGTACTTCGAATGAATACATCATATCCGCAAGTAGAATAACATTACTATTCAACACATACAAGTAATATACAGAGTGGTCCAAATGTTTAAGAACGAATATTTTGAAAACCAAACGTTTAAAATAAAAGTCTCAAAAGCTCTATTCAACGATCATATCAATTTGATCTTGAGAAAAGAGTTTTGGCGAGGTCAAGAACAACATAATATTTTGAAATAGTGCGTCCTTTTTAATAATGCTGATTTAAAATTTACAGAGAAACGTTTCTAAAACACTATAGAATAACCTATTTTCGTTGATAATTATGTATTATTAGTTTCAAAATATAAAGGCGAGAGTTCGCGACATCAATCCTCGCAAGAGCGTCTTAGTCGAATACGCGTTTCCGCTTCTAAATTTCAAAGCTCACAACTCAGACAATTCTCAAACAAAATAGATCATAATATAGTGTTTTTGAAATGTCCTAACGTCATATTTAACAATATGTAATAATATAAAAATGTTGAACTTTATCTCATATAGAGCATTTGTTCGAGGCCAAATGAATATAATGATTAGATGGTTATTATTAGATGTTAACTACTCCTTTTGTTAATTTTTTTTCAAATACGCATTTTTTGAGATGTTTGACCGTTCTTGAACTTTTTGAACAACGTCCATATTAATAAAATAAAACAAATAAAGTAAAATTAGTTTTTTTCATAAGTTGCGTATACTTGTCTATATTTTATTATTAATAAAGCCTACACATATAGATTATACTATATATTATATTATATTTAAAATTATTATACTATATCTAAAATCATTCTTTCTGCTTATCTAAGTATTTTATACAAAATTTGTCTAAATAATTGCTTTAAAACATAATATTCTGCATCTAATTTATTAAATCAGATTAATTTTACATTTTTCATCATTTCCAAGGTAAAGACAAAAATTGTATATGATAATGTCAAATAGCAACAGACAGCTACATAAATGAAATAGCCTCGGTCACTGCACTGTTGCATGTGTTGTATCACTTTTATGCCGTTCTGTTTGATTGTTATTTTGAAAAATATTTAAAAAATTCTAAAATCACATTAATATAATATTGGTTCAGTTCATCTGTATGTTAAAAAAAAACACTTTATTTAGTTTAAAACTTAGTTAGTATTGGTTTATTACTAATGGCTATTCTACTATCCGTTAGTAATTTGTACAGATGCACTGTTCACAAATCTTCCACATATATACATACTCACAGCTCAAAAGGATCGGTTGCATTAAGAGAGTAGAATAGCTAGAGTAACTAATTTATTTGATTGAATTTGTCTGTTTACTCACGGTTAAAGTGACTAACTGTGTGCAAACAGAGAACTACATAGTCAGAACAAGGCTTTAGAGCTTGTTTGGTCTAAAATAATATAGTATCGAGTGACCTACTTATCACTAAACAATATATAGTAGATGTTACTATCCACACGACTAAATATATTTGTTTGCACACGTTTGGTTATTAAACTAGTCACTACCAGATAGAACGTACCTTGATACTGAAATTATTAAATAGTTAAGATAAACAAATTTTATTATTGTAAACGCTGACATCGTCAGGTTTTATGAAACAAATGTAGTATTTTTATGATTTCTTTCTTAAGTAAAATTGATTTAATAATGTACTTAGTTATGATAAGTTTTGTCTGTGTCCGTTTTTTTAAGCTGAGATCGGCACTGACGTACAAGACTACGTCGAGACCGCATATCTTACTCCGCATAATTGCTATTTATTGCATGGTTCTCTATATCCAAACCGAGATCTAAACCAAACATTTATTGGACCAGTATCAAGTTTATTTGCATTTTTAAATTTATTTATTTACTACTCTTCCTGCGTAATTGGTATTTTTGTTACCATATTATTATGCTAAAATATGCAAATTCTTAAACAAATTTAAATAATGAACGGCTTATATCATGTTTTGGCGCATCTACACATACGATGAATATTGATCAATTTATTTTTGAAAAACAAAAAAATATATTTCTGCAGGTCACAGTTTGTGTTTATTTTTTCAATTATTAAATAAACTTAAAAAACGCAATTTTCAAAAAATAAAAGTATCACTTTTGACAATGAAGCAGTACTTTATATTTCACCGAAATGATTGCTTTTAACTATTTAAGTTTTTGATTTGCTACAAAAAAATAAATATCAAACGTCTTAATTACATATCTCGTGTTAAATTTATTCATAAAATATTAGACAAATTTAACTCTGTTTTGTTATTTAATTAAAAATTATTTTATTACAGTATATTTCTTGGTATAAAAATGATAATAACGCAAAAAAATTCATAAAATCAAAAAGATCAATTTGATGCAACATAAATTAAATGAAATATATTAAAATTTACGCATTCAATCAATTAGAATAATTTTTCTAATCAAGAATGAATTAATAAACAGCGCGTTATTTTTTAATATTACTGATGCAGAAAACTCGTAACTACAGTTGTCACGCGCTTTACCTTATATTGAATGTACTAATAATTAATAATAGAACTGATTAGTAATAAATTGTAAAACATTCAATATATTAATTTGTTGTATACAAGAATCTTCAAAATTTGACCAAAAATAGTAAATTCAACTAAAATCTAACATGTTTTTTAACTATACAATTATTTTTTATATAATAGCATAATAATAACACATTATATTCCTTATTCACTATTTTCTTAATTTTTTGTTTATGTTTAATTTGTAAATTTTTATATAATTTGTTCAGTTTTTGTTATTCTTGTTTGTTAAAAAGTAGAAATTCGGCAATATTAACAAAAACTCATTGAAAAGATTTTTTATTGCTTTTTTTAATAGAAAATTAATTATTAGTTATAAAATATAAGTTTTAAAAATATGGATTTTTATTGTTACTTAAATAATAACAATTTCCAAACAATGTTTTAGTTTGTTTAATTTTTAAAGAAAATATAAATAGAAGACGTAATTCCAAAAATGTATAAAAATATAAATATTAGTTGTAGATTTTTTAAAATTATTTTGTTGTTTTTTGATATTTAAGATAAAGAAAGTTCAAGCTTTAGATTTTTTGATTTAAAGAATAATATATTTTAAAACATTACAGAATTCTTCTAACCTTATTAGTTTTCTGAAGAAAATTTTTCTCTCTGTACATATATTGAAATTTTAGAAAGTATGCTTGCAAATTTATTAAAGAATTTTTATATTATGTATAGGTAGTGCGTTTTCTGTGCTTAATACGATTAAAAGTTATTGGGAAATGTTATTCAAAATGATACTTTCTTTAACTGGATTTATTATTTCCCTTTTTTATGTTCTTATAATAATAAAATGTGTAGCATCTTTAATATATTTTTTAAGTTGTGTCATTAATTTTTAATTTTTAAATATTCTGTTATAATCCGTCCTAAAACTAAAAATCCATGATCGTTAGATTTGGAGATATAAAAGACAACAAAATATTTTGTTTGTTTCTTAATAAATTATTATATTTAGTATTAAAAATGCAATTTATAGTAGAAAAATATTCTATTATAAATATCCCAAGTACTTCAATTTAGAAACTAAAATTATTATGCAAGTTAGTTTGTATTGAAGCAGAATTGAACTTCAAAGGCGAATTTTAACTAAGCTTTTATCTATTTTATGTGTTTATGGTGAAATACTGTATAATTGGTATATTTTAGCATGAATTTATTTACTTATTATTAGTAATTTTATTATATTCGATAATCAATATTATTTATAATAACCACAATTTTGATATTCTTTATGCAATAACAAGTTTAATTTTTTTAATGTTTTTATTAATATTAATTAATGGCAATTAGCTATTGGATATAATAAATTTATAATAATCATTAATGATTTCTAAGCACACAACGTTAAGCGACTATATTAAAATCATCTGAAGGTCGACAAATATAGAATTGAGCGTTTGTTATTAAATTTAATTATTAATCATCGACCAATGATTACATTAAATACTAACTACACAAACATAGGTCAGTACAATTGTTTTCATGATGCAACGTGTTTATCTAATTGTCAATAATTCTATTTTCATTATCCAAATGTAATTAATATTTTATTATTTTTGGTATAATCAATATTTTTTTATAATTTAAAATTTTAACTAAAAATATAAGAAAAATTAATTGGCCATGAATATAATCAATATGTTTAATAAAATTTATTAACAAATTTGTTTTTTGTTAGTTATTAATTTACACATTTTTTAAAAAATTGTTTTAACATATTAAACGATTCTAATAAACACTTATTTTCAAATATGTTTTTATCATACAGTACCTAATGCATTTATATATTTTGATATTAATAAGGTAGAATATAAAGTTTTAATAATCTGGTTAACATTGATTCATGCAACGTATGCTGAAAACAGAATATAATATTGTTGACTTGTTTTTGTTTTTATAGTATGGAAAATACCAGTAAATATAATATGACATGTGCACGCTTTTTGCTTAAACTAAAATCTATCATGTATTATGTTACATTCTTATATTTGTTATGATAGGTTGCAAGTTACATATCTTTAAATATTTATTGGTGTTTGTGATGTAATAGGATTTTATGAAGGTAGTAAAATAAAGTTGTCTGTTTTTCAATACGATAACGTCTTCGTTTAAACTTTATCTAATAGAAACAGACTACTATTTTTTGTGTAAAAATTAACCAAAAAAAAATACAATTAAAGTTCTATAAATAAATTTAAATTTATTTTAGGTATTAATACACAAAAGGTCGATATTTTACTGGTTAAATGTTTTTTGGCGAAAACCTATTTCACATGAAAATTATTTGAGGATTAAGGCCATGGAAAAATCGCGACACGAAGTTGAGCGATTTTTCCTATGTCCTCTAATTCGATAATAATTTTCTTATGGGAAATATGTTTGGCCCACATTAAAAAAAAATGTTTCCTGCTATAAAATCAACTTCGTGTGTATTACAAGTGATTAATATATTATGTATTTTTGCACATTTTCTATGTGAAGTTATAAGTTAATTATTATTTAAAATCAACCTGTCATGAAGATTGAATTTAAATGACATGGATATCAGGAAATCAGCCGTCTATTTCTGTAAAAGCAATCTGCAGTTTTATCGATTTTTACCAACTATTGATAGCCACTTTTATCACTATTAAATCAATCATATTGGTCTATTTTTTTAAATATACAGATTCTGATGAAATATATTAATCACAATTAAATTTAATTTTTATTCAAATCAAAAAGATATATTGTTAATTTAATGTTGTGTAGAAACCGAATCAATTTAATTGTCTGTTATTAAAAGTTGATTCATATATTTCAAATATTCAATTTAATAAACGATGTTGGTTAATATATAGGGTATTTTGTTAGGCAGTTAAAACTTTTTCTTGTCGTTTACGTAATTAATAGCAAATTTAGTATGCTTTGAATTGTCACATTCAAAGATTATTTTAAAAAGATGTCTTTTTGTATTATATCTAATTAAAGTTAAATTTAACAATATTTATAAAATAATGTTTACAGTTGATACAATTACGTTCTATACTAAGCAAATTTCAAAAAATATAAACTTCTTCAAAGCAATAAGTTATATCAATCTTTGCAAATATTAAGAATGGCGTGGATGTAACAAAAAAGCAAAAGTTAGTGTGAGACTATTTTTCTATTACCTTCCGGACAGTTCGCTCACTGCTACTACTACATAAAGCGTTTAAATATTAAACAAGTTTTTTGTAATGGGTAAAATTTAATATATTTTTACAAATTAACTGGTTAACACCCGCTTAGCAAGCCATTTTTTTATTTGCGTCGTTTCTTTCGTTTTGCTTACATATTTTTAGACAGAGTTGGTTTTTATGCATCGCTCGAAAACTAGTGATATACGTATTTATTGATTTAAGGTAAATTATTCCTGCATATATAATAAATAAATTCTTTATAAAAAGCCATGTTTGTATAAAATAAATAAAACGATAATTGATTAATAAGAAAATAATAAGAAAACAAAAAAAAAACGACAACATTCTGTCCACAAGATTTAACTTAACAAGAAAAAATTAATAGATAGATACGAGCACAACAAAACTTATAAAAAAAGCTATCCGAAAACCTCAGGGGAAAAAGTTTAAAAATAATAAACCATACTAGTTGTGCAAACGTTACCTACAAAAACTTTTTGCAAAAAATGACAATGAAACACAATTAAAATATAAAAGAATGAGAAGGTCGGTCAAACAACAAATAATTAAAATGAAAAAATTAAAAACAGTACGTGGGAGAAAATATGACAACATCTGCAAAAACTTAGTAGGTATAAATAATTCAAACAGTTTTAAATCAGTAAAAGCCACGAGAATAACAGGCAGGACAAACGTGAAGCTTAAAAATATATCAGCCAATGGATACAATATTTGAAAAAGTTACTAATAGAAACAAAGATTTAAATAAATGAACAAACTGGTTTAAAAATTTTCAAAAACTAAAAAATAGGGACTAAAAGTTAAAGATGCATCTATACATTGATTTCGCAGATGACCGGATTGCACTTGTACAATCCGAAGACAATATTGAACATATGATCAGATCAGAAAATTGTACGAAGAATATATAAAAACGGAGTTTCCAATTCTTAAAAAGTAATATGTTTGAATAGTAGGCAGCGATGAAATAAAACAATAAACGTAAACAGTAAAAGAATAAAATGAGTAAGAAAAAGTTAATGTTTTTATAGTAGTCTCACTTTTCTAAACAGAAACATAACTAAAAATACAAAAAAGAAATGAGGCACACAGGAAAAACTTCTAGCAACTGAAATGGATTTCATTCGAAGCCATTGTAGACAATCAAAATTTTACAGAATTAGTAATGAAGATAAACATATTAAAAAAAACATAAATAAAAAACAACAATTAATTTGGTTTTGACATGGCAAAAGTATGCAAATAGAGAATTGGTACTAAACAAAGAAAACAATTGAGATCTATTAGAAGTTGAAGGGACGGCATAGCAGAAGTAGAAATTTGAAAGAACATACATTTTACAACAAAAAAATAAAGACTTTAGCCGGATAGACGGTAATAGCTCAAAAAATATCCGTTAGGAAAAAGTATAGGAATTTTAATTTTGATCGGTAAAAATATTATACCATAACTATTTTGACCATTTTTAACAAATAACCAATTAACAATTTCAAACAAGACTTAGAGTATATAGACTATAGTGTATATTATAAAAAATGTTTTGCATACAAAAAGGATTACAGTTGCAGTTGTTGTTGTTTTTATTTTATTATATTAATCCATAGTAAGATAATAAAAAAAATTATTTATGTTTAAATAAATCACAATACTTGCACAATTTCCTTATATGGAACTTTACGATAATTTTACTTGCACACAGAAGTAGTGGACGCTGTTAAACTAAAAATATAATAATTTGCATTAAGCAAGTGTGGAAAATAAACCTATACATTACATGACATATATAAAACAAGTTAATATGTATAATTTTTCTATTGCAAGAACGATTTTTATTATACACAAAAAAATAAACGTTAAATAAAGTTATCTTAAAGGCTATTCAAAAAGTCTTGATCATAATCCTATTGAGCATCTCCAAGATCAAAAGCAAATCCTTGCTTTTATTGCATTTAGGTAAAGTTCTAATAGCCGCCGTGCTCAGATCCACAAGGGTCTAATTTGATGAGTGTATAGCACAACCTCCAATAAAATTAAAACATTTCTGGGTCTACCATACAAGTACTACCGGACGTCCATTGTACTGTATTTCACTTCATACAGTTTTTTTCTGTATCATTCTTTTATAATAAAAATCAAAAACCACACAAATTTGTAATAAATTTTGCGTTGTATCAACTATTGCCATGGTTTTTTTTACTTTAAAAATGTCATATTTAATTTATAATAATTAATGAAATAGTCCGGTAAGTCTTTGATGATGTTAGAACTCATCTACCTTACTAAAATTGATAATGTCGAACACATACCAGACAGTATGAACTAAAAATAAAAACATCCAAAAAATATAAATTGCCAAATTATTTGATTTTTGAAATATTATATGTAACCGGCAAAATTAAACAGTTTATATAATTGAAAAATTGTCACTTTATTAGAAACATTAATAATAGATAGATGTGTTCCTCGAAATTACTTTTACAGATTTTCATTTGTATACATGATTGTCTGCTTATATACAATATAGAACATCATATATTATACATCAATAAAAATACGGGACATTGTTTGCAAATGATGTCACAGGTTTATATTCAATTGTTTAAAAGTAATAAAAATGGTTGAAACTAAAATAAATTAGTTAATCTATTATTCTTATTACGACAGCATACTAATGAGTAATGATAATATTTAAATTAAACAAAGAACAAAATTTGTGAATAATTTAAATATAGATACTAAGGTATATAGCATTATATTATAAATATGTATGTCTTATTAAAAGCGTACAATAGGTAAACTATAATAAAAACCATTAAAAAGCAGCTTATTTAATACTACTTTTGAAACACAAAAATGATAATTTTTATATTATATAAATAAACTTGTTTGTTTATAACCATATTATAAATTGCCTATAGAAACTCTAATTACTTTATACATAAAAAACTCAAACATGACTATTCACTTACAGTAAATTGAAGAAAAACACATTTTTAGTATAATATACTGAATTTATATATTTTTTTCAATATATATTATTAATATAAATATTTTATACAGTGTTTCCTAACTGTAAGCAAATAATTAAACGTTATATATATGTTGACAATTTTGAAAACTTCTTAAAGTAATGTTATCTTTGTTACAAACTGTTTTTTACGTTTTTTTAACTTAATGAAAAGTTTGTTAAATAATGCGTGTTTTTCGATTATCTCAAAAACGAATGATGATTGAGGTTAAAAAGTTATTTAGGTTTTCCATTTGAAATCTTCCAATCAATTTAATACTTGGCATTGATAAAAACCGGTAATTTTAAACTCTGTACAGTTTTAAAAACATAACATAATATATAGGTATTTATAAATTGACAATTAATACATTTTTATATTAAATAGTTGTAACTCATATTTAGCAAGTATGTATACATTTATGGATACTCAATATCGTGCAACTTAAAAATACAGTAAAATAAATTACAAACTAGTTATCAAAGAAAATAGAAATTTACACGCACAAAAATTATATACTTGAAGGTTACATAACAAATAATAAAAAAAGCAACGAGTTTATATGAAATAAGCACATAATATGCATATACATATACACACTTTCGATGCGCTTGAAGTGTAGTTTAATTACACTGATTAAATATTCAATGACTTACCGCTAAACACATTACCAAACAATGCGTTTGAAATCAATAGATAAAACTAGGCATCTGCATTGTGTATAATTGCAAGTTAAATTAATTGACAGTCGTCCATTCATGCCGCCTACGCACGTCTTACTAGACCGTTTAAAAGTATGAAAACTTTATAATATAAAATGCTCGAGTGGAA
Source organism: Tachinus sp. AB-2021 (assembly GCA_030264575.1). Taxonomy (NCBI): domain Eukaryota; kingdom Metazoa; phylum Arthropoda; class Insecta; order Coleoptera; family Staphylinidae; genus Tachinus; species Tachinus sp. AB-2021. The sequence continues at coordinate 7,049 of JARJEC010015639.1, read as the reverse complement.
TTAATTACACGTGTAATTATATGAATGTAATACCGATCACGTCTGGATGACTATTTATATACATACATGTTTTTTTCGTTCGGTTAATTTCAATTTGAAGACCTAAGTTCCTCGAAATCGTTTAAGTGCCATTGTTGAAGATTAGCAAGTATTGACTGATAATAAGTTAAATTCATTTGTAAACAAGAAGCTATCACATGTATAAGATAGTATAAATGAAAAAAGAAAAAATTAAAACATGTTTAAATGAAATGATAGCCGGCTTTGAAAGTCAATGTCAAGTTCAACGTTGAAAGACGTCTGTGGTCAATGTTAAAAAATGTTAATAGCCATATAGCAGGAAGGAAAAAAGTAGTAATAAATATTGCTTTGTGCTAACAACATCAAGTTCTGGTTTTAATAATTTTTATTGCATTTTTTTAAGTAATTTTCAATATATATATTATATTATATATAAGGATATTATTAAAGGTTACAATTTTTATAATACAGTTTAAGAAAAATCACTAAAGGAAGTTCTTCTGATATACCCATGTCCTTGATTTTCAAAGTTACGGTACTCTCATTGAGAAACTAGTTTGCACAAGAAGAATTGCCTTATGCGAACAATTATAAAGCAACGTGTATTTGATCAGTAAATATGTATATTACATTTTAAATTAGTGTTAAATTCATGTTTGAATTTATAATAATTATTTTACAGAATATTACTCCAAAACTTTTACGTTTTACGTTTTATGATATAAAAAGAATGAAATTTACATATTTTAAATTTACATAAATTAATATTATTTATTAATTATTATTATATATAGATAGAAGAATAATTATGCTCCCACTTTTTATAAAATGTCTAGAATTATTATTATTTCTTTTAATAAAATATTATTATGGCTTTTGCTGGTTTATATTTCAATATTTAAGTTAATCAAGCATTCAAATATCCTATCTAAGCTCAAAATTTACAATTACTTTATGTCAAGATTATTCTTGGCATAAATGAGCAATCTTTTAGAAATATGGCTAGATAGAGCTATATTCGGTGGAAATTAGATACTTAGCACTCGTATGGAATGAAAAATTATGTACCGAACTATAAATACTAAGCTAGGCAAAGTAGACAAGGGTTTGCTTACGGGAGGAATGATGACCTTTGTCCTGCCCCCCTGCCCAAAGCATCCATAGAACTATTACTCGCACTACCGCTACTTCACCCAGTAGTGATAGCGAATTTATGTAAGCAGCGTAGGATATACATAATTGAACACTAATATTGGGACTTACAGACAAAATAGGTTACCTCATTCAAAGGTAATTTGTTGTTGTAACATCATTGTAAACGGGTGTTTGACTACCACCAAATACCCAGTCAGAGGAAAAGGAAACATCTGGTATATAGGTGTATTTTCCACATCTCTCTAATGGTGTCATTTAAAAATATTTTCCAGGATCATAATAAAAATTTTAGGTAATTTTGCTATCTTCTTCTAACAATCGGCTTAAAATCTCTCTTCATTGAACTATACTTTCAATGTTGTTTTTGAAAAAGCAACATAACCGTAGTCTACTTTGTTTTTCTCTACTTCATTTTAAACTGCTCAGGCTTCTACACCATCAAAAGCTATTATATAAAAAAAATATATAATGCTGTTGCTATTACTATGAAAAAAATTAAGGTCCTACAATTCCTAGTTAAAATTAGGTAATATGATCTATAATAAATTCCTCGCTCTACATGAAGGTATAAACTGATATAGTTAATAAAAGCCATATAAATATAAAATAGGTTTACTGGAAGCTGTTATATGTTTGTTTCTTCAAACAGGGCTTCCACAAACTGTTAGGTTTCAGTTCTTCTCAATAATTTTTATTATCATCTCTTCTTTCTGTTTATTTGTGTCTGACTATTTGTTTTCTCGTAAGCATAATTTTTCTACATGTTGAATGCTGTGATGTTGTTCAGCAAATGCGATTTTTTATTAGAATTTTGGTATTATTACTAATAAAAGAATCAGAGTGACTGTTTATATACTATTTTTGTAAAAAACATAAGGAAATTGGAACAATCTACTATATTCAACAAGCAAAAAATATCACAACGTTAATCGGGCATTAATAAAAAAATATCAATTAAGCAGTTTAAAATCAATTATCCAATTTCACGTTCCTACACCCTGCAATATTTAAATACTGACAATTGTTTTACCGTTCTTAAGAGCTTATTAGTGTACCTTAGTGATTTTCGCATCGCATTAAAGCATGAAAACAAAAATGATTTATGTGTTTAGAGCCACCACTAGTATATACTATACGATAGTAATAGTCAAAAAGTAAAAATTTTGCTATTTTATTTTAAAATAATTGTTCTGTATTTGTATTATTATTTAATCAAAACAACTGATTAGAGTTAGTTAGTTTATATTTTTGTTAAATCAACCTATTAATAATTTTATTTTATATAATTATTATTGCCTATGAACTATCTAGAAACGTATATTCCCTCTATAAACGATTAAAATAGCACAAGTGGAACACATTTTTTATTTATTCATAATAGCATTTTATCATTCATTTTATAAACAATTTCTAATATGAATAACTTACCCAAGAACTATATATTTGTCATTATTTTGACATTTTTAGTCAAAAATGACGCTAAAGAACTGAAGAGTACTTTCTTTAAAGTACTATGCAAATAATTAACTTTATATAGTATAAAAATGAATTTTAAATTAAATTTGTTCACAAATAACTTGAGAAAACAGGGTGTTAATAAAAAGTGTATAAAATATTTAAGGAAGTGGCAGTATAAACTAAAATTAACAAAAATGTCTTAATAAATATGAGGCAGAGGTATATCATGCTTGAACCATATGTGTTTTCTTTGATTTTTAGAAATGTGGTCAATAAGATCATAGGTTGTGTTATGCAGAAAGTTTAAATAACCAGCGCATGTTAATTGGTTTGTTGGAAGAACAGAAATACGTCGCTTACAATACCCATAAAAATTTTAATATAAAACTTCTATAATGTCCACATTCCATTAAAACATGTGTATTTTTGTCAGCCCAAACCATTCCATATGAATTCGGGTTCATCTATTTGTTTGTTGTATGATACTCGTGCACGATTCTTCAAACAAAATCGCTGCCTCGGAACACTTACCCCGGATTATGTTATACTTGCTAAAATTTCTTTTATGAAACAAACTACAAGTTTTTGAAAAATATAATAAAAAAATCAAAAAATAAAGAATGAGATTCCATATTTCTGAAACCGTTACTTTGCGGACTCTTGTTTATGTAGACTATTTAACGTATTCTTTTTGGTGTTGCCCGGACAAAATTCGAATTTTATTCATTTAGTAGTTGAGTCACAATTGACTTCTTAAAGTCATCATTTGGCCATCGCTAGCATACGCCATTTTTTATATTTTTATACAAATGTTTTTTTTCTTAAATTCATAATATATAAACTAAGATACACACAGGTTGTTTAGAAGAATTTTTTTAATTAGACAATTAACACCCATAATAACTCTATCCAAGGACAAATTGTAAATATTTAAAGCAAATATATTAATTATGATTTAAATTGGTTTCAATAATTGAAATTATTTATTGCAACATTTATTTAATTTAATTTATGTTTTTTATTTTGTATGTTAAAGTGTTTTATTGAATATTTATTGATGTATTGATGTACAATTTACATTCATAATATGAAGATACAATGTTCAATGTGCAACAAAGTAGTTACTTATATTACTATAAAAAATCAGCACTATTGTATATTTGCATATTCAACGAATTACTTTGTCGTGTATTTTAAACACACGTGTAAGTTTTTAGATTTGAACTTATTATTGATTATATTTTAGTTAAATTGTCATAATTAAAATAAATAACATTTTTGTTCTTGTTGCAGCTATTTTATTTTTTAAAATACAAGACTGGTATACAAAATGTTGCCATTCTGATCATGGAACTTTGATATACTACAACTGCTTAATACGATAATTTAATTGTCGAGACTAATAACCTCACTGATAAAGATTTAAGCTGTTATATAATATATTGAACCGAATGTAATATAGGTGTAATTAGTATTATCGCAAATTCTCATTAAATATAAATTATGTACTTCTTTTTCTTCCACTTTCACACTTGGAAGAGTACAATAAAAAAGAGAACCGAAAAACAGTAAGGAAATACAAATAAGTACTCGATGCTAATTTAATAGAAATTAATATAATTGATATTTCAAATATTTTGTACTTATTAAAAACCATGTTTCAATTTGTAGAAAGTCTTTCGGAATCCTTTTTTTTGGCCATGTTTTGTAAGTACATAATAAAATATGAATAAAATAATTCTACTTTTTTATTTTTTTTTATTTGAAAGAATAGTTGAATTAATCAAATCTCATATTATTAAAATAATCAATAAAAACAAAAATCAAAAGTTACCTGGAATAGTTTTCTTTCTTCAATTATTTTCATTATTTTAGGCATTATTACGTTAATAGATATATGATTTGTTTACCACTAAATTGGACTACCACTATTCCAGTTTATGTGAAAGTATATATACTAATTACTAATGCAGCACAAAGTTTTAAATGTTTTAAAGTTTTAAATATTTTTTTAATGCAGCGTTGACTTTTATGGCCATTGGTTAAATATTATTAGTACGATTGTTGTAAATAGCAATATGTAAATTTTGTGACATAATTTATTACGTATACTATTCCATTATCAGTTTATTGCACGTAATTAGTGCGTCGGTTCTGACGTTTCTGCAAAACCGATTATCAATTTTATAATTATTCATGTGCTACCTGCTAATATGCAAATTTGGAACTACCATGTTTAATGAAGTTGCCTATTTTACATATTTATTTTTAAGACTTTGTTATAGTATTTGAGATAATTTAATGTTTTGAATAATTATCAGTGGAAATTTAACAAAATATTTTTATAAGTATATATCCCGACAAATTGAAATACTATATGATTTTAACAATTTTTAAAAAAGGAAATTTTGAAAGTATGGAAAACTATAGGCCAATAAGCTTTTTAAGTATTTTTTCAAAAATATTAGAAACACTTATGTACACGACACGGTGGAATTTTTTTAAAAATAATCTATTTTATAAATCGCAACGTGGTTTCACTAGTGTCAAAGGAAACAACACTTACAAGCAACATCAACTGCCCTCAATTTAGGAAAACTATGTATGTGGATTTCTTTTAGATTTATCTAAAGCATTTGACACGATCGACCACTCAATCTTGCTGATAAAACTATTCCACTGTGGAGTTTCTGATATGACCTATAAATGGATTTAGTCTAATCTGGCCTAAAAACGCAAAGGCATAATATGCTTTCAAACTTCTTAGAAATAGATATGGTAATTCCACAAGGTACTATATTAGGCCTTTTGTTATTTAGTATATTCATAAACGATACATACAATACCATATATGAAGAATGCTAGTTAGTCTGTTATGCTGATGACTCAAATGTTTTGATAATTGGGAAAGCTTTTATGGATATACTGCACAAAGGAAACATCATGATGCAAACACTTGTTACATGGTTTAAAAACAATAAACTAATCCTAAAGGCAGACAAAACTAAACCAATTTTGTCCAAAATTTACCAACCATTACAAACATCAGCTAACATAGTTCTAAATTAAAAATAAATGAAACAAAAATTACTATGTTTTAAACACAAAAATCTATATAAATGAAAATGTTTATGTAACTGTTAGCCACTTAATGACCTTCATAAGTCGAAACTCGAGTCGCCTATATTTGTATTTTTTAATAAATAAAATGTTTGTGGTTAAAAACATAGTAATTTTTGTTATAATTATTTCTAATAATGAAGTACCACATAGTAAAGGTCGAAACCATTCTTATAATAGTTCTAAATGTTAATACATTCAATTATAACAGTAGTGCAAAGTTTCTTGGAGTAATATTAGACGAGACAATTTTGTTCAAAACTAAAAAAACATTAGAAACACCATCTAACATAGTTCTAAATGTTAATATATTTAATTATAACACTAGTGCAAAGTTTCTTGGTGTAATATTAATCGAGAAAATTTTTATTCGCATCTAAAATAAGGCGTATTTTTTTGGGAAAACAGTCCAAATTTTAAAGATGTATTTTTTATTCAAAAACGAGCGATATGAAACATGATTCTTATTGCACGTTTTTGAATATACAATATAGATATACTAGATAACTGCAAAGGAATTTTTAAGCAGAATGGTCTATTGACTCTAACCGCAATTTATATATATATGAATATGTCAAGTTTGTTTGTAATATAAATTGTTATTAACTACACATCAATTAAGTAATACGTACAATACCAGATATGGTATGGAGTACAGCATCACCCGTCATCGGCTGAATATGTTTGAAAATGGTCCTATATAATTGCATAAAACTTCACAACCATCTTCTTAAAAAGTTTAAAAAAGCTGCAACATATTCAGGAAAGAGGCGGATGTTGTACTCAATACTGTGTGATTTAAAATCGTACGGTATCGAAGATTTCTTTAAAACAAATTTTAACTACGGTTAAATTACCTCTTGTGACGGATTCTCATGTGCTGTATGTAATATTTACTATACAAACACTAAAAATAAATATTGTTTATGATTACTATTATTATTATTTTAGGGATCCCCAGCAAATGCTGGTATATTCACATAGCTCGGCCGAATTAATAGGTATATGATGTTTATTGGCATATTGGATTTGTTTATTTTAAATTTCGTTTCTCAGAATTTCTCGTACTATACTGTAGGTATTGATTATTACAGATCTTTGCAATTTTCTATTTACACTATCATAGATATTTATTATCTCCATGTTTTTGAAAAAAGGCTTTGGTATTTCGCCTATAACCTATAATAATTGATACAATCGTTACTTTTTCTTGGTGCCACATTTCTTTTATTTCCGTTGCAAAAGAAAGATATTTGTGCATTTTTTCCGAGTTTTTGATAGCAACATTTGAAGCA
>JARJEC010015605.1:0-22198 GCA_030264575.1 Tachinus sp. AB-2021 | reverse complement strand
GTATCTCTTTTTGTCTGACCTTTCACCTTTGACCTGTTCGGCACGGGAGACCCAGCCAGTAGCAATGCTACCGCCAACATAGCTCTCAGGATCACTAAGATACCCAAGCCCCTTCACCTTCACCAGTTCTCACTAAAGTTGAGGTACAATTTAGAAGATCGAATAAGCCAATGACTACTATATCTTATACTCTTCAGTATTTGTACAAAGGTGAAAATAAAAATCTTTTTCCACGCCATGGAAAATACCACAGCCAAAAAGTTGTTAACACCTTTTCTTAAAGAATGATATTGAATATAAATTTGGAAGCTTCCGTAGCTGACCAGTCTGAATACTCTGAACTTGATTTGTTTGACGATCTAGAAGTATTGATTATAAAAGAAAAGAGTAATCAATAGGTGCACTCCCAATCAATAATGCAAAAAAAACCTTTAAATTTCTCATCCAACATACCAACCTGTTCAAGTCAAGCAGAAAATAAAACTTTAATTTCAAAAATTAAATCCGAAATGAAATTCTTTAATTAATTGATTCCAATAATGAGTCCGAGCGAGTTTTATCTATTGTAGTAAACAATTTTTTGTAGTTTTCTACAAAGATTGATCGAGATTAGGGTCATTTTAAGAGATTTTTACTTCCTTCGAAACATAATTCAGCCAACAAAGCAATAATTTAATTATTATTAATCAGAAATTTAAACATTTCCTTGCGCTATAATCTTTGAATGCCCTTAATACATAAACAACTATTAAATGGCAAAAACTATGTTCTTTTAAATTTTTATATACCATACCAAATTTATCTGGCATCAAAAAGGTGCCTTTTTGCATGGAATATTTGGGGCGCTAGATAACAAGAAAAAGTTGTGTTAACTCGAAAAAATTGTTGGCGTTTGTTAGTAAATTTATTTTTATCATCTTTATTTTTTTTTTCAGCTGCTTCATGATTCATTTTATAATTATCATCAACAATAAAAACTTTATTTTACCAGTATTTCTACTTATTTATTAATAATAATTAATAATTTCTCACGTTTATAGACACACAATACGTTATTGTTGTTATAAAATCTGTTGCATATTAGGTTTTGGATTATGTAGTATTGTTTTATATAAATAATCTTTTTTCCAAAGCTAATAATAAAAAAGTTTTCCGTCTGCTGCCAACATTATAATAGATGGATTTATAAAAGGCCAGCTACATGGCAATCAAGATCAATAACAAATTTGAACAATGTCTAGATCTTAAAAATGTATTATTAATTTTATTAGCTTACTTTTTGTTATTATAATAGTAAATTAAATCATTTTTAAAACAAAATGCAATTGTGTTTTAAGGTTTTTTTTAATCTTCAGCATTACTTGTCAAAGTTCTTTTTATTAGCAGCCATTAAAATAAGGTTACATTTTATACAAACTAAATTACAACAGCAAAACTTTATTTATTTATGTATAGAATTTTTAGTAAGTAACAAAAGGACGATTTATACATTGAGTCAAATTTGCCACTCTTTAACAGTTTAAGCAATCATGTTATACAACAATATAATTAAATTAATTGTAGAATAAATAAAAAAATACAAACAACATTTATTATTTAAGAAAAACATAATAACGCTTGTGTGTAAAAAACAAATCAAAATATCACTTAACATAGTATGTATAATATTATATTAAAATAAGCAAAATATTCAAACATACGTAATTTTATTACGTTTGTATATTTTGCTTGGTTATTATTTTTCTAGTATTTAAAGACTAGATTTACTTTTTAATTACTGGTATTGTTTTGATTTATTTATGAAACAAATTTGCAGATTTGGAAAATAGCGCAGAGGCCATTTCTGCTGATTGATCTGCACCGTCAGACATCTTCTTTCCAGCATGGTCTGCTTCCTTGGCTGACTGTTCGCGTGCATTATCCAAAAATTTCCCGGTACTCATGAGGGAACTATCGAGAAAACTTGAAGCTTCTCTCATTTTATTACTAAAAGCATTTTCAACTCCGTGAAGTGTTTCGCCTACTTGTTTAGCCTTATCTTCGGCATACTTATTGGCATCTTGTAGTCGTGCATTTAAATTATCAGATGTTTGTTTTAGTTTATCATCTATTGCTTCTCCGGTGTGCTTGATACCTTCTGCTAACGCTTGTTTCTTTTCTGCGGCGTATTTATTGCCATCTTTTAATTTTGTGTTGGCGTTATCAGCTGTTGCTTTAACACCTCCGGCAATTGCATGTTTCTTATCTTCGGCATATGATGATATATTAGAAGCTGTATTTTTGGCACCTTCCGCAAAAGCTAGGACGCGTTCTTCAGATGCCCGTTTCGTGTCTTCAAATCTTTGACCTACATTTTCTGCTGTTTGTTTAATTTTGTTATCGATAGATTCTCCGGTTGATTTCAATCCATCTGCCACTGCTCTTTTCTTTTCCTCGGTGAATTGGCCGACATTATCTACGGTTTGTTTTAATTTACTGCCGATAGCTTGACCGGTTTGATTTAGGCTTTCTGCCATTGCTTGCTTTTTATCTTCGGCTGCTTTTTTGGCATCAGACAATCTTTCGTTAACATTTTCGGCCGTTTGTTTGAGTTTATCGTTAACTGCCTGCCCTGCTTGGTTTAATCCAGCAGCTAATGCTTGCTTTTTCTGGTCAGCAGCTTTTCTTGCATCTGATATTTTTTCGCCAACATTTTCAGCAGTATTTTTCAAACCATCGGCAACAGCTTGCGTTTTATCTTCAGTTGCTTTTTTAGCATCGGATAATTTTTCGTTTAAGTTATCTGCAGTTTGTTTGAGTTTGTCATTAACTGCTTGTCCTGCTTGATTGAACCCTTTAGCCATTGCTTGTGCTTTATCCTCTGTTGCCTTTTTTGTGTCTGCTAATTTTTCAGTTACATTTTCAACAGTATGTTGTAACCCATCGGCTAAAGCTTGTTTTTTATCTTCAGCTGCTTTCTTTGCATCTGATAGTCTGTCGTTTACGTTATCCGCTGTTTGTTTCAGTTTCTCATTAACTGCTTGCCCTGCTTGATTTAATCCTTGTGCCATTGCTTGGCGTTTGTCTTCAGCTGCTTTTCTAGCATCTGACATCTTTTCACCAACATTTTCGGCAGCATGTTGCAATCCGTCGGCCAAAGCTTGCCTTTTATCTTCGGCTGCTTTTTTGGCATCGGATAGTCTATCGTTAACATTGTCAGCAGTTTGTTTAAGTTTATCACCAACTGCTTGGCCAGTTTGGTTCAATCCCTCTGCAATAGCACTGCTTTTCTCATTAGCTGCTTTCTTTGCATCTGATAGCTTATCACCAACATTTTCAGCAGTATGTTTCAAACCCTCAGCCATAGCTTGTCTCTTATTTTCAGCTGCCTTTTTAGCATCGAATAGTTTATCATTTACATTATCTGCAGTTTGTTTAAGTTTATCTTCAGTTGCTTTTTTGGCATCAGAAAATGTTTCATTTGCATTATCTGCAGTTTGTTTCATTTTATCACCGACTACTTGTCCTGCTTGATTTAAACCTTCGGCCATTGCATTCCTCTTATCTTCAGCAGCTTTTTTAGCATCAGAGAAGCGATCATTTACATTATCAGCGGTTTGTTTTAATTTATTATCAATATCTCGACCGGTTTGCTTTAAAGAAGCATCGACATCTTCAGCTTTACTATTGATATTACCAACAACGGTATCTTTTTTTTCTGAGGCATAATCCTGTACGTTTTTAAAACCTCCTGCAAACAAATCTTTTTTCTCGTGAGCTGATTTATTGACATCTTCAAATTTTTGGTTTAGATTATCACCAAATGATTTAAAACCGTCAGATCCGGCTTGTTTCTTCTCAGATGCGTAGTCTTGTAAATTACTTGATGTATTTCTTAGACCTTCAGCAGCGGCATTTCTCGTATTATCCATTGCCTTTTTAACATCTTCGATTTTTTTATTGGCATTATCAGCTGATTCTTTTAATTTGTTATCAACTGACTGGCCGAATTGGTGCAAACCATCAGCAGCAGCTTGTTTTTTATCATCGAAAGATTGCTTTACGTTATCACCAGTTTGTCTTAATCCGTCGGAAAATGCAGTTTTCTTTTCCGCTGCATAATTTCCAAAATCGTGGGCTTTATTATTAACATCGGAAGCTGTAGATTTGATTCCAGCGGCTGCTACATCCTTTTTGTCTGTTACGTATTGATTAACATTTGAAGCTGTGTTGCGAAAATCTTGTGCTAAAGCATCTCTCTTACCTTCAGCAGCATGCTTAGCATCATCAAGTTGTCTATTTACATTATCCGTTGTTTGCTTGTATTTATTATCAACACTTTGCCCAAAAAAAAGCATTCCGTCAGCAACAGCCTTCCTCTGTTCTTCTGCAGCTTTTTTAGCATCATCTGCTTTTTGTAATATAGCTTCATTAGCATTGTGGATTTTATCATCTAAAGAATGACCAACATTTCTGAGTCCTTCAACTGCTGCTCTTTTTTGATCTTGTGCAGTTTTTTTTGATTCATCCAATTTATGACTGACATCATCCGCTGTTTGCTTCAATTTATTATCAATTGTTTCACCAGTTTGCTTGAGTCCGGTCGAAATTGCATCTTTCTTATCGGACGCGTACTGTCCGATTTGGTCGAGTTTCTTATCGGCGTCATGGGCCGCTTCTTTGATTTTGCATTCTGCTGCCTTATCCGCTTCTTTGAGTTCATTTTGAACCGATTTTGCAAAATTCTTCGTGCTATCAGCTAAAATATTAAATTGAAAATTAGTATATTTCTTCAACCCATTTGGTGATTTTATTTATTGGACAAAAATAATTTGGGATTACAGTATATATTAAATGAAACTGCAAAGACTTGTGGTAAGGAACGATTTCATCGTAATTTTATATGATCCTTTTTGGAGGGAGTATTTTAAATTATTTAACAGTTCCTACAAGTTTTACGTAACACGAATCTGTTACAATAGAATATTTTGATGGTGAAGAATTAAAACCTTACATAAATATGTCAAATAAACTCACATTTTCAAGACAGTACAAAAGTATTTATTAATTTATTTACACGTATTATATAAATTATTATCGCATGTTAATTTATTTTTGCCATATATTTACTAGCTAGATATAATTTTTGAATCGGATGCATGGAAAATTTGCCGATTATTTTTATACCCCTAATATCGCTAAAAATCGACTTAGGTGGTTTTCATTCTTCACCATCGACTTTGTGATCAACCTAATTCTTGTACTATAAATAATCATCAATGTTACTTACCATCATTCTTCAGATTCGTAAGCACACAGAAAGTAATATCAATAAATTTACTATAATTTGTTGTTATTAACAATTTAATTACCTGCGCTTGATGCAGCCTTATTCAGATCATCTTTAGTTTGATTGATGAGTTTTCCGGTCTTATCGGCTTGTACTTCAACTGCATTTTCAATGTTAGTTTGTGCCTCGTCAGTTATATCGGCTGCTTCCGATCGCTTTCTGGAGAATACGGAGCCAATCTTGCATCCGATATTTTTTAATGAAGCTGTAAGAATAGAAATAATAATTAGTACTGTGCCTATAATAGTATATTATTCAGCTAGCTTATAATGACGGCATTACTCGGAAAGATGAAGCTAAGTACACAGGCTAAAGGCATTATGTTTGTAAAGATTGCAATATTTTGTTGAATAAATAATCACAGTGAACAGAGAGCAATATTGCTATAATTTTATTTAATTAAGTACTTAATACAAGATATTTTATAAAATAAATCAACTTTATTAGTGTATGTAATAGTAAAAACTTTTTTTGTAAAACATCAAAAGCTTTACTTAATTTTATATATATTTGTTTACTGATCATTCTTTTGAAAACTTTTTATTTCCTTCCATATAGAATTGTAATAACATTTTGTTCACAAATAAAACAATATTGTGTGGATTTATTTTCTGAAGGGTCGCCTTACAATAGAATTCAAAACGATTAATCTGTCAACGCCAAGGTACCTGCCATTGATTGCGATCACTAACATTATGCGAAATTTAACAGCGCATTAATGTTATTTACTTTTCCGCTATAAAAATGCAATTTAAATACAGTTTGAGATTCTTATTTTCTTCTATATTTACACATGCATACGTGATACAAATAAATGGTTTTGTAATGAAAACTCCTGAATGTATTTTAAGACAACAAACTTAGTTTCGTATTTCTTTTTGGTTTCTTTGGTGTTTCTTATATTAAAAAATAGAGATCATAATCATCATTATGGTCATATCATCATATCAATTTATTTTAAATTTATAAAACGATTTATTCAAATCAAGGTTTCACTATTTAGTATAGTGGCGGATCTACTATGAAACTAGCTTCAGAATCAAATAAGCTAGGAGGCTGGACTCTGCATACACCCAACACCTCACACATTTTCCTACAACTTTTACAAATTTTTAATTAATTGGAATTTTTTTCAATATCTTTATTGATATATTTTGCTAATTCTTTAGGATTTTTTACATTTTCCAAAATTTTGTTTTTTTGAATTTTGAAAATTTTGCCACATAGTATTTTTTTTATATTCTTGACATTTTTGTTATGTTTTGTACCTTTTTCGACATTTTCGCATACGCTATTCAACATTTTGGATTTTTCTCATCATTTTCTTAGATTTTATAGATGATTTTCAAAATGTATATAATAAACATTTTTTATTATTTTCTCTATTTCATTGTGATGTTTTGTAATATTAATTGATATTTCACAAATTTCTACGTTCTACAAACAAAAGTTTTAGATATTTCTTGTAGTTTTTAAGCTTTTTCAACATTCGTTATTTTCTACTTTTTAGTTATATATATAACCAAAAATCATGATACAATTTGTGAAAAGCAGAAAAGTTTTTACATTTTTTAATATCTTGGGACTTTTCTGTTTTTCACAATTTGTATCATCTTTCATTTAGATATTTTAATATTCACTTTAAATTTGTAGATATTTTTAACATTTCTTTACAAACTTGTAACTACTTCTTGATATTTTGCATTATTTGTTTTGTTTTTTTTTTGTTTAATTTTTTTTACATTTTACAACATACTTGACAACATTTAGAGTAAAGTGTTATTGCAAGACGTTGGTTGATCTAGAATTATTATAAATTATGTGTACAAATGGATGACATTAAACAGAAAAGAATCAACTCACATGTTATATGAATCGGAAAAACGCAGGTTAGAATTAATCATCAATGGATCTGATCAGTGTAAATATTTTCTTATGTTTGGAAAAAATATTATCAACAAAGAAATAAATGTAATAGATGCAGTATTGGATAACTCCATACTAAGCATAATACAGTTTCGTGTTTCTCAGAACATTTTATGCCAAGTACTAAATCGTGAGCAGTGACATTAGAGAATCATCTCATTCTTGAAAAAGTCAAGGTTACTAAAGCCCTACAAAATCGTGATCCGCCACAGTAGCAGCTGCTTGGTTTATAAACAGGCGAATCTCATTGAAAATTGATTTATAAATATAATATACAGAAATCGTCAAAAAGTATGGAAAACTGATCTATACTTAGTTAGAAAATAGCGCTTTTCAAATTGTCAAAATATACACATACGTATTGCACAATTTATCAAGTTTTTTGTAGTATGTTGGTTTTGTTTTATTGAAGAATCCCAAGGTCACAAAAATCATGTTATCTTTGTATAAAACCATTTTTTAAAGTACAAATTTGTATGTGTGAAATCTTCAAGAACTTGTAATTGAAAGAAAAGATGGAAAATTCTTTCTTTAGAGTTTTATTATTTTCTAAAGTATCTAAAGTAAAATTTTTCCATTATACAAGGAAATATAAATATTCAAATAATTCCAAATGTAAATACTTATAGATGGAAACTGTGAAAACTTTAATGTAATCCTATAAATGAGCCACCTTTACAAAACAATGAAAATATTCTTGTATTAATCAATTAACATTGTGGAGGTAATTTTTTCTGGACTCAATAAACTAAAATAAATGTTATAACTTTTTAAAACATTTACTATTATCTACTCATGTATCATTCTTATTGCCAAAAACTTGAAAAGAACATAGAATCATCATTTGAATTCAAATTAAAATATTTAAATAAACGTATTTTATTAACAAATTGATTGAAATAAAAAAGCATGAATATTTATTGATTTTGGCAAGAAACTTTTTAATTCTACAATCCTAGTACCAAATCAAGGTTTTATATATTTTGCTGGCAGTAAATTTAAAGCTAATTTATAATTTATTTCTCCTTACATTATATTATAGCACAAACGAAATTAGTTGGAATTTCAAGTAGTTGCTACCTATTTGATTCAATGATATATTACCAATCCGCATACCGTGGCATTGCCTCGTTTATTATACAATCACACAATCTCGAGTAAAAATTATGTTTTCACGAAACATTAAGATAAGTGGTACAGCGTAATAATTTTCTTCCATGTTCATTTAAAACCTAAAGAACACGACTGTGATTCGATTAAATGCTGCCGTTGTGCGTACGTACAGATTTGTTGCACGAGAGGTGGCAATACATCAAAATACTACACCGTGATTTATTTTCACCAATGCTGGCAATATTGTGCATTACTTACACGTGAAGAAATTGCTTTAAATTGCGCGCTATTATTAATTTTTCGTTCTATATTATGGTTGTCTAATTAGTCGTAAAGGTTGTTTCGAGCATATTTTTCCCATTGAATCACGGCTTATTTAGCTCTTGACCAAGGTTGTGTGATTTAACCGTGGTCTTGCTAATGCAACCAGGAGGACATTTTGATGTTTAATTTTTACCGCGGCTGTGAACTGCGCTTGAACCTTGAAGTAAGTACCTCCGCAACTATTTCGATGATCTCACCGCATACTATGTCATCGAATTAATATCAATAATAACATCAACATTTATAGCGTATTATAAAAGGTTTATTATTAACAATAATACAAATTGAATAACTAAAACGGAACTGACGGAACGGACTATATGTTGTTGCTAGTTTAAATTTTCTATATTATAAATATTATAATAAACTAGGATCAAATTGACTATTATAACATGTTTTTCAATAATTAAATAGTATTAGAATAAAAGTAACTCATAATTCTATTGAATTAGCATTGTGATGTGTGTAATGTGTGAAACAAACCAAAAAGATCTATGAAAAATTGCGGAAACAAACAAAATACAAAATTAATGAATTAAGAAAAAATAAACAACACATTAAGAATATTAACAAAATAAACAAAAATATCAAACTAAATAAAAAATATACGAAATATGCAAAGTTTCGACAAAGTAAATATACAAGAAATAAATAAAAATAAGCAATTGAACAAATAAAATAAAACAGAAATATAAAAATATAAAAATAAATTAAAAACTAATTTAACAAAAAGCAAAAGAATAAATAAGAAATATGAATTTAATAAACAAAACAATTAAAAACGATTTAACCACAAAATAAACAAAGTAAACAAACTAAACAAAAATAAATAATTAAACAAAAAATAAATAAGAACAAAGAACAAAAAACTCAAAGGAAAAATTACGAATTAAAGAGAAAAAGTTTTCTTTTTTAATCTGGTGAAAATTAATTATATTCATTATAAATTAAACCTTTTATTTTCACTTGGTTTTTAAAATAAAATATTAAAAACCAAGTTTAAATAAATTGTTTAATTTATAATATAAATATATAAAAAAAATAAAATAAAAGAAAATATTCAATTTGAAAAAATATATAACAAAAATAAAAAATTAAAGACGAAACAAACTAAATTAACGTAAAAAATAAACTAAAAAAAATTAAAACAAAGAACAATTATTTATGTATGATTAGTGTAATTTTTTTGCACGAATTGCAAGTTTAAGACAATAATGTGATAGTTCACGAATGGAATCTCGATTCACAATTTATAATCTTTGGATAGTAAGTAGATATATATATATATAATATTTATTGAAATTAACAAGAAAAAATTAAATATCAAACAAAACAAAATATACAAAAAATAGATGGCAAAATAAACATATAACAAACTAATCAAAAACAAGCAAATTCAACCAAAACAAACATAAATAAAAAATGGACAAACTAAACAAAAATAGACATGAGTAATGATTACAACAAAATTTTCTGTAAATAAACAAATATAAATAAAATAATTACAAAATAAACATAAATCAAAATAAGAAGTTTGATAAATAATAAAAAGCGTAAACAAAAAAGGAACAAAATAATTTATAAATAATGTCCTTTTTCTTTATTGTCATGCTCGTTTCTATTTTTTTGTAGTTTTCCTTCTTCTTTTCTTTATTTTAGCGTTCGAATAAAAACTCGATAAATACATAATATTCATTTATTTATGTTTAACCATTAAATAATGTTTTTTGTTATTTGTTTAGTTTTTAATGGCACGCTCTATATTTTATTAAAAAATATAAGCGAATACGTATAAACTATTTTGTTAAATTTGTAAATTGACATTTGTTCTTTTTTAACGTAGGTTAAAATATAGTATAAAAAGATGTATAGTTCTATTTAAGAAAGTTGGCCTTGAAAAATCAATAGAACGTAAAAAAATAAATTAAATCAATAATTGAATAAACTTTGTTTTTCCTCTAAAATGTTTAGTTGTTACATATTTGCAAGGCTTTATATTTCACAACTTATATACAGCTTGTTCGCGTGATAACTCTTTTTAAAATTTTTAACTTTCACAAAAAATCGACGAAAAAAAACAACATATCATTATTTGTTTTTACGTTTATGTAAAATGTTCAGCTGTACCCTATATTGTTTATAAGAAGGGCACATAACCACTTATTTTGACTTTATAAATAGTTTTTTGTTTTATTCATATTATATAATTGTTTCAAATTTAAAAATAAGATCAAGATTTGTTTGCTTAAAATTTTGTTAAAATGTATGGTCAGTTAGTTCATTTTTGGCAAATCAACCTAATTATTTAATTATTATTGCCTTTAAAATGTGTGATTCAAGTGTATTGTCTAAGTTAACGAATATTATTAAAACAATATGAAAATGCTTATTATCAATTGGATGAGCGGTGAGAAGTGAAACGAGTAAAAGTGACCAAAAAAGAAGTATTGCTAGCATGTTTTGAACAAAAATTCAAAATCTACAAATTTCTACATTATGTAGCATGTACTCAATGGTGAGAAGAATTCGTTTAATAGCTTTCTTAACACTGTTGGATATTCTCCTAAAAATAAAATGTTTTTTTATAAAACTATAGAGAAGCCGATGATAGAACCTAATTAACAACAAAGGAAATAGTTTAAATTTTAACCTTATTTAAATATTACAATTTTATGTATTCGAAAGTTTTCTTTTTATTTGTTACAAATTATTAATATTCATACTATAAATATAGAAAATTTTCATTTTTGGTTTAATATGTTTTTATTTTATAGTATAAATTACAGTTTTAGTATGAATTTTAGTTATCGTTATTTGTTGGTATCATACCGATGAAAGTAATTGAATTGTCTTTAAGTTCAAATAAATAAAGGCTTGGACTATTGATTTTAATTAAATTGGTATGAGTATAAAAAACAAAGAGAATTACAACTCTATTAAAAACACGTGGTCAAAAAGATTAGAAGGGTATCTGCAACGATACTAGCCAACATACGAGTTATCAAAAGGCATGGTGAATGAAAAACATTGAATATGCAAAAGGATGTATTCAGTACTAAGTTGGATATATGGTTCCAGTAACAACAAAAATATTCAACAATAAAGAAGAGATAAATAATAATTCTGTTTCTACTTACAGTAAGATTTTTACGAATTGTGGAAATGTTTTTGTTATATTTATAATAAAGATGAAACATATATGTATTACTTTGTTTATATAGAATTTCAATAAATTGATTTTTAATTTTCAATGTTCATCTATTATTTCCATACCTGTTAGAAAATATTCCACTTTTTCTACTCAAATTAATATTGAAATGTTTTACATGGTTTTTGAAACGTTAGTAATGAAATAAGATTCATCATTAAAGTATTTAAATAGAATGTTGAATATTACGAAATATACAAAATACATATTCGCATTTAACAACAATTTTAATATTCTCGTTTGTTTTGTTACTAGAAATAGATCCTGATAAACATGTTTATTGCATTTTTAAAGTTATTACAAATCTTTTCGTTTGGGATAATTTTAGACATTTTTAAAAGCTCTATTTAGATGAATCATATCAATTACCTAAGAAGCATTAAATAACTTACGAAACAACATTATTTGCTCTTTAATAAGAAAATGATACGGCGCACGTAATTCTCTATTAAATTCTCATTTATTTTCGGCGATGTCGTGTAAAAAAATATCCCAAACAATGGGTAGGATGCAATAAAAAAATTCATTAACATAACTCTGCGCTTTGCCAATTGGTTGTATATATATATAGATTTGCTCTGCTATTAATAAACAGTATTACGAATTTGGCACTGTTCTAGGCAGTGTTCTTTTCCTGTAGCGGGGATTCTAAACACTGGCTATATTTAAAATTGTAAAAAGTCAATGCAGTTGCAATTTTGATAAAAATTGCTAAAATTCTATTGAAATTTATAATTTATTAATATACTTTTAATTCTTTAGTCATTCAAACTCATAGAGTTTATGTTTCAGACTTCCATTGTACGGTATGAAGCGATATGATAATTATGCAAATGTAATTATTCCCCTTACATGTATGAATTTGTAATAATACTTTTATAATGCAATCACAATAACGCCCCGAATTATCATTCGAGTGTTTACCATACTTTACACTGTCAAATTTGTATAATTATATAAATCCTGTTGTAATTAATATTTATTATATTCGGTAAAAAATAACGAATGACTCATTCTCGATTTACATTCCAAATAGAAATACTTGTTTATGAAATAATGTAGGTGATGATAAATTCTATTTATAGTTGTTTAATGGCATCATGCGGAATTTCAACAAATCTGTTTTTTTAATTGGTCAAGTTCTTTATTGCAAAATTAAAACTTTTTGTACTAATTTGTAACTAAAGTATAGTTATTTCGCAACATAAAATTTGTATTGGCTCAGAAATGACGATGTTTATGTGATTATTATAAGTGTTTATTTTCATGGAAATCTAAATTTTATTATGCAATTTCCTATTTTTTCCAACTATATTTAGTATAGTATAAGAAATAAATGTCGAAAACTTGTATATGTAATATCCGATGAATCTTTGTCTTTTGTATAAAAATATTGGTTTAAAAGTAACTTTCTTATTGTAGAGATCTTTTCAAATAGAGAAATTAATAAAATGTTGGGTGGCCTCAAACTGACCACACTGATTATTTTGAGGACGATATCAATTTTTTAAACAATTTTTCAAGTTTTATCTGTCATAAGTGAGGAAATACTCACAAAACCAGACGTCATAGAGTACTATTTAAGTAAATAAAAATATAGTAGACATATAACCCATAGATTTGAACTTTTTTTGTGTAATCAATATGTACAGAAACAACAACAAAGATAGGACAGAACATTAATTCACAACTGGCTGATGTAACAATGCACTAGCATTGGGTGTGGGTATAGAAATACAGTGATGGATAACGAACTTCATATACCGTACATAGAATGATACGTAAATGAATTTCACTTTTGCAGAAAAAAAAAGTTGTAAATGCAGAAAGTCTAAATGCATGGTCATCATGTAACATGAATATCACAATGCCAACTTCAAGTAAACCACACACCAATAGAAAAAATTTCTGATTAAAAAGCACTTGAAAAAAAAGATCATTTAAACATAAGAAAATACCTTACAGTTTCTGAAAATATGTTTCAATTCTCACTGTCTTCATAGTGAAAAAAAGAATTTTTAAATCAATAAAAGAGTCTTGACATACAACACAACTATCGTGCTTTCTCATAGTAAAAGCAATTATACTTGTTCTGTGTACATTATCCATGAATAAGTTGTTCTTATAAACTAAAATGTTCAACCTTTCATCATTTAAGTATGCAGTAGATGGCTGTATAGCTACATTTGCAATAGTTTGTTAATAGATAATACAAATAGCGGTAGTTCTAGAATTATGGTTTATTAGGGTAAATATTTCATTTTCAACAAGTTATTCAGATAAAGTACTCATCTGAATAGCGTAAATTCGATTGAATGATAGTCTCCTACCATTTCTACTCATATTTACATATCAAGATAACTGGCGGTAAAATAAGCAATGATAAATCCTTTGATATTTCTTGACATTTGACTTTATTCCACAAATATTTATATTTCACAATTTTGTCGGTATTTTGAAACAATTTGTGAATATTTTCTGACGGTTGAGTTATCAACATTTCACTACATTTAAGAGAAAATATTTATTACTTTGCCAGAATTTTGAAAGTTAATAAAAATATTTCTCGACATTTTCTAGACATTTCACGGTATCTATTAACATTTTACTAATAAATTCTTTAAAAATTTGTTTTAATCAATCATTCTCTAGGATAATTACTACTACTAATACGAAGCAATGTTATAAGGCATTGCCTATTTGTTGAAATCATAAATTATGCAATTATACTGAATAATTATAAAATTTATCAAATTTAAATTGTGTTGCATAGGTTATTATTTATTTTATTTAAAATACTATAAATGTTAACTTCACTAACTAATTTTGTTGCTTTATGTTTATATGTTCTTGATATATTAAAAACAAACATCAATTGTCTGAAAATGAAAAACACATTATTGTTTTTTGTTAAATATATCATTCATTCATTTTCATTAAAATATCAATTTGCAACTCCAATTTAGAAGTTTACAAGTCTGCAGTAAAGGATAAGCAAAATAAGGTACAATCTTATCAAACTCGACACAGGTGATAACAGGCACCAAATAACATTAAACATACGCTGCACGTGACACGAGAATTGCAAAGAAAACTGAAGGTAATTTCAAGACAAGTTTATCCTAGAATGACAAAATTGTTGGGACCTTGATTCAGACAAACATAACGAAACGATTTATCATGGACGTGAAAAACTGACTACTTCAACAGTATCTCAATCGCAGAAAAACACTGACATGCTGGATAAGCAAAAACAGTGATTAACTGAAATATACAATACGCAAATACAACATAAATAAACCTATAGACATAAATATTGGAGGAGACAACAAACTCAAGCAACTACGGGTAATAAAAATACAACCACATCAAAGAAGTTGCTGTAACATAAACAGTTATTCAACAAATAAATTGCTAGTTACTGAAGTTCCAAATACTAGGGCTTTAGTTCACCAATTCTCTAAAAGACCGCTAGCATTATAATAAAGATAGCATCAAACGTTCAGGATCGATTTTTCAGATAAAAATAAAACTAATTTTATCTTTATAACGATTTGCTTTTAAAATTTCCATATTAAACTCATTTTGTTACATTTTGTTTATGTTGCGCAATATTTCAATAAATAACGTTTTTATACTAATTAATTATAATCTTATTAGTATTTGTATTTGTTGAATTTTACCCAACTGGCCTTCAGATGTGTTCATGTAGTTATGTCTGTGTTGAGTTTAGGCTTGTTACTCTAGAAATCTGCCTCCTATATCTAGAGCGCCATTAATTGTTTCCCAATGGCGAGGTACCGGAAGACGGGGCCATGCGGTCATCCAATTGCTGACCGCGCCTAACATAAGTTTTTTAAACATTTGACATCGACGTACTGGATATGCCACCTCGCAGATTATTATAACCTTATTTTTTCAAATAATCAATATAGAAACTTATACACAGAATAGAGAACAAAAAATGTAATTTTTTTTATAATAAAAAATTAAGTTCTCATTTAAAAAACAAAGTTGATTGATTGTTGTATCGTGTAAAACAGGTTTTATAAAAAATATTTGTTTTAAGTATTAAAAAGTAAATTGAAAATAAAGAAACTTGTTTTTTGTTTAACAAAAAAATATGAGTGCTCTTGGAAAATTAAATGTCAAAATCAATGTCATTTTCTTTTCCGTCTTATTTATGCACCAGGGTGGCAGGGATGCTTTGCCACTCATTACATAGTGCACAAAGTATACACAAACCAATTCATACATGAAACGCACGCGTTTCCAGTCCAACTCGTTCACATTCGCTCATGCTGTATCCCTACTTATTCCCTTTAATTTGTTATATTTTTAACCTCGCCGCTTTTTTGGACTCACACTTCATTTTCACTTAAAAAGCACAGGGAGTGCACAGGCTCATCCTGTGTACCGAACTGATACAGGTACGCGCCCATATCTTTTTTATTTTGAATATTTTTAATGAAATTGTTATGGGTTAAAATACATAAGAAGATCCTACATTGCCGCTAAAATTTTCAAAAGTTTCCGGTTTAACCAAAAATAATATCAATTTTATTTTTTTAAATGGAACACCCAGTATATTTTTGCAATTATGGATTTGTTAGTAGATTTTACATATAAATCCAAATCTTGAGAAGTAACATACCCACAATTTGAAAAAAAATTTTAATGAACTTTCAAAAAAATAACATCTAAATGTAATGGGATTATTGGGAAAAATATAATTTTGCCATATTATTCATAATTGAGTAATTTCTACGCTTTTATAAATGACATAATTAGTATTACGGTTGTAATTTCCTTTTCAACCCCTTGGTAACATGTACCATGGTATCACGTAAAAATGATTTTTTTTTTGCTATCAAACTACACAAAAATATTTGTTTTGAACAACTATTAAAATTATAATTTTTTCATGACATAAGAAAATGTTAAAAAAATGAGGTTATGTTACCAAAACCGGTTGTTCCATTTAAAATTACAAAATTGATCTTATTTCCAGTTAAACCGGAAATTATATTTTTCAAATTTTTAGTGGTTAAGTAGGGTCTTATGATGTATTTTGATTTCATAAGAAAATATTCGCAAGTAAAACCATATAGGCCCGTACCTGTTTCATTTGTCATCCGGTATACCAGATGATAACCGAACCCGGTATGGACCCATACCTTTTGTAATTACAAATATTTTTTGTGAAATTTGTATCAGTTGAAATACATCATAAAACCCTACTTTACCGCTAAAGATTCAAAAATTGTGATTTTGGGTTTGACCGGAATTAATATAAACTTTATAACTTAAGGATTGCCCGCTATATTTTTGAAAATTTTTATTTGTTAGTTAATTTACGTATAAATGCTTATTTTTAAATTTAGTTGTTAACCTAACCTCATTGTTTATATCAGAAAAAATGTAATACCTGTTAAATTTTTTGTAAGCCGTTTCATAAAAAATTCTAGCTTTTGATGCAATTATATCATAACAGACATTTTTTTCAGTTTGATTTATTGAGATAAAATTGATCTTGATAGAATATGACTACATTTCATTGCTGGTGTGTAACGGGATTTTTGTACTTGTCCAAAAAATTTATTTCGAGATATGATGGCCGTAAGATATAAGACAGTTTAGTATCAAAGACAATTAAGATAAATAAATTAAATAATTTATAACAATTTTTATTGTATATAATAATAATAATAAATTTCGAAGAGTGTCCCATAATAAAATTCATTGACTGATAATTTGTT
The DNA here is from genome assembly GCA_030264575.1 of Tachinus sp. AB-2021. Taxonomy (NCBI): domain Eukaryota; kingdom Metazoa; phylum Arthropoda; class Insecta; order Coleoptera; family Staphylinidae; genus Tachinus; species Tachinus sp. AB-2021. Next base: position 4,539 of record JARJEC010015605.1, on the reverse strand, counting down.
AAAGTATCAGTACAACATATACATTTTTAAAAGTTATTTCTATATTTTATCGAGTTTATTTTACCATATTTCAACAAAAAATGTACTACCGCATTCATCCAAAATATTGCATTTTTTGTACTTGTAACATGAATAACTATTACATTGCGGTTGTATTTGAAAAAAGTAAGAAATATATTAAAACTATTTATAACATTTATTTTTAAATCGCGTAAATTAATTTTGAAAAAAAAATCGAAATGAGATCAAGTTACCAAAAAATGTGAAAGTTGGGATTTATACTTACAATAATCTAACGAATTGAAATTTGGAAAAATAGACTGGATTCCATTTAAATGAATAAAATTGATACTGTTTGCGGTTAAATCGAATATAATATGTTCGAAATTTCAGCGATAATGTTAGGTCTTATGAAGTAATTCAATAAAATTCCACTCGTAAAAATGTTATTAAAAATATTCACAAATAAAAGAGGTATGGGCCCGTACCTGTTTGTTGTCACCTTGTATTTTGTAAATTTCCTAATTTAAAATTTCTGAGGAGCGGATTCGAACGCTTTAGCCACCATTTTGTGACCTCTTCAAAACCTCATAAAAAAAATTCGTTTCGTCGATTTTCATTACAAATGACTTCACTTTAGTAGATATATTATATTAGTATGGTTGAAATCATCAATAAAATTATTTAATGTGTTTTTATATCACTGAAACACAACCCAAAAATTAAAATCCCATGCATACATAGTCAAATTCATCCCACACATTATTTTTTTTTGTAGTGACGGTATTATATCATAATTATCAAACCAAACATAATAAAATTTAATTTAAACTTTTTAATGAATTCGTACTACACTACTTCAATTTTTTTAAACATATAGGATTAATGTATTAGATAACTTTTATACGGTATATATTTAATGATAAATTTGTCTTTATTTGTAACTACGGTATATAAAGTTATTATTGAAAAAACAATTTTGTTATGTTAGTTATAATTATGTATACTGATTTTTATTTATAGAGCAAATACTAGAATCTGCGATTATAATTACGGCTTACGAGTTATGTTTTGTGCTTATTTATACACGATGAATTAGTTCAAGAGCCCTTGGCATAGAACTCGCAAATTTAGAGCACTATTTTACCATAATTACTTGCACTTTGTTTATATAAATAACTTCATAACCTACTTAAACCATTAATATTTATAAAAAGTATTATAAAAGTGTTAGATTAATTTGATAATTCTTATATTAAAAGTAAAATAATTAGTTTTGAATTAAATACACTTCTGTTGAAAGCGATTATCGTCGAAATATTTATATAAATTGTTTTTTGTATTTTAAAAACTTCATAAGAATCCTGTTATTCTACTAATAATGTCAATTTAAATCGTTAAAATTTATTTTTTATATAAAAAAAAACACAAATATATATATGAAAATGATTCTATAAATACATTTTTGTGAATAAAATTGTATGAAACTTATTTTAGTATCAGTAAAATGCATTCTAATTATTATAAATCATTTCAGAATAAACTATTTAAATCTGAAAAATGTCTTTATTATTATTATTATTAATAAAAATATAACCGTCATAACTCACAAGTAACAAATGTATCTAATCTATATAATATTTTATAAAAACTACCCAACATATAGTTAATAATATATTCAATATATAATTTTTTTTTTCATTTCTATATAAAGATTATTGCACCGCAACTACGCATGATGAAATATGGCAGATCAATTTTATTTTTGATTGTGACTTAATGTCCGAGGATTGTATCATAAACATTTTCAGGTTTTAAAAATAAAGATGCTTTTATATAAATAGATAAATTTATCACTTAATTATTCTTGTTTTAAAATTTATTTGTACTTTTAATTTAATAAGTCATCATTTTTGTAAGCATTGCTATCATATCTAAATAAAGAGGCAAATTCATCATAATAACGTAATGTTTTCTTCGTAATTCAAATTACGCCGCTAATGCATTTTAAATATAAAAAACAATGTTGTAAATTTTATTACAGCTATATTATTTATAAACAAGAATAAACTGTATAATATATATATGCTATTTCAGATATCATTTGTTATTTTCATAAACTTTTCTTTGTAGTTAAAAAAGAATTAAGTTGGACGATGTACTCACAAAGAATATGTAAATGGTGCTTGTAGTAGCTTATGCACTCTGGAAAGCAGTCACAATTACATAATCCGAACCGCAAAGAAATAGCATATATCAACACGTGAACTGGAACTGAACCGTGTTTAAAATTATTATAGATGATGCCTTATCAGAATGTAAATTAAAATTTTTATAAACTATATCAAATGTTACATTTGAATAAAATCTCTCAACCTAAATTTTTCAGCTAAACTTTGTATTTTTTTGTAGTTACAAATGATGTTTGATCTGCCCATCTGAGCCATTTTAAGGCATTCATTGTTGTGTTGCTGTGTGTTGTATGTATGTTAAATTATGAATTCTTATTAAATGTTTGTTGTTTTAACGTATATTTGTTCGTTTAATATTATTTTGCACGTAAATGAATTTCTAATGACTATAGTTTAATTAAGGACTATCAACATGTGTCATTAACAACGATGAATCAAAGATTGTAATATCAATAAATGATGTAATTTTTCATAAAGATATGATCTACAATGACTGATTACATCGGCATATTTAATTTTATTTAAATTTAAAACTCAATTATCGTGCAGTGATTGATTACTTGATAATTAAAACATATTCAACCCCAACGAAATAAACAGATTTTTTTAGTTTTGCGTTTCAATTTTTATCTATTCAATAACTATAAAGATTTGTGTAATTTTGTTTACTATTTTAAGATGTGATAATTGAATGGAATGATGCAAGGTGATTGTTTACAAATATTACATCATCGTCTCTACCACAACTTTCAATAGTCTGAGTAAATAAAGTAATAATGTAAAATAATAATGTATGGTATTTATAATTAATTCTATTCCAATTGTACGAATTTTAAGAAATTTAACAAATTAAAAGTTGCTAAAATTTAGATTTTCTTAATTTTGATTAATCTGAAATCTTCTAAATATTATTAATTTTAAATAATTAAACGACCTATTTAATTTTTTTTTTAATTCAAAACAACTAGAAAATATTTACTATTATCATGCTAGTATACTGTATTTTAAAGTATATTTGATTAAAAATAATAAAAATGGTGAAAAATGATAGTCCAAATTATGCCCTAAAATATATTTTATAAATACAAATCCAATCAAATTTAATAAGTAATTTTAAACTGTACTAACAAAAAAACTAATTACCAATAATATTTATATAATTCTATTAACCTCGCCAAGATACTAAAATATGAGATATATTTTATAGAAGTAGTAGTATTTTTCGTGATACATTTATTGGCATGATTGATTTGCGATAGACATAAATAGAACCTATTTGAGGTTTCGCATTCGATATATACATATTGCCAGAAGCTAAATAGATATATTTCGTGCAAAGAGCGATTTTCCTTTAAAAAAATAACTACACGAAGAATGGAAGTATGGATGGTATTCGCATTGCGTGTGCTCGCTGTAATACGCCGTTAAGGTTAAGTAAACAATTACAGTTTTATATTTTTATTAAAAAACCTACCCCTGCTCATATCGAGACATAATAAGAGTTGATATAAAAGTTTGTTCCATTAAAAATAACATAAAAGTGGAGGAATTGTCGTCCTTTGAATAATAAAGTTATTTGCGAAAATTCTTCAACAACTTGCTAGTCCACAAATTATATTTTTATTCAAATTTTATATGTCTGTAATCTAATATAATGTTGCTTGCGATCTAATCTAACTTGTAAACAGTTAACTTTTGACTCTTATCTAAACCAACATGGTGGTTTTAATTGCGTGAATAAATTATATTGTTCTATTATTTTTTTGTCGTGTTATGCTTTTAATTATATGCTTAGTAGTATGTATGTACGTTTGAATGTACGTATTATCCGACATATCAGGCAGGTTATTGAACACAATTTTATGAAAACATCAAAAATTAAGCTTTAATTCAGTATTACATTACATTAATTATACAGTGAGATTGAAATAGATGCATAGTTTATATACACAACAACAATATATTATGTATAATCAATCAACATTTTATTAATTCATTTTTTATTAATAATAAGGTAAGTACATTTATTATAATTTTCAAAAATTAATGCTAATACTATATACTTAAAATAAAGATTAATAGAGTTACTAAATTAATAATATAATCCAGTTTATTTTATTTCGGAACTGTTTTTCTGGATAGCCTTTTAAGTATGGACTTGACAAACTATTTAGAATATCAAAACTGTACGCTTATGGTAATTATTATATCATCTATTCAATATATAGATACCGTTCATGTATCGAAATGTAATGAATTTTAAAAACCGGATAATGGTTAATTATAATTTTCAGCAATTGTCACTTCTAATATATATCTTAAGTTGATCAAATGCAAGAAAAAATCT
>JARJEC010015566.1:0-12502 GCA_030264575.1 Tachinus sp. AB-2021 | reverse complement strand
TATATATATATATGAGCAAATTACATAAACACTAGTAACTAGATGTTTGACTAAAAATTAATCTACTTATTGATAAATAGTTTTAATTTTTAATATAATATACGTACCTATTTGGTTCTGTATACTTATCGACATTCTGAATTGATATTATTTTCTATGGAATAACGTACCACATTATTAATCAACAACGAGGAATAAATCGTCATTTTGTTCCAAGTTTTGAAGAAATGTTTTACTATGATTTTCATCAAAATAAGCAATAAAAATAAATGGTGTACATATTTAAAATTGCAATTATGTATTTTTATTAATATAATTTAATTGTGGTAAACGACAATATTTCGCCCACAAAAGCAACACCAGATGCAATAACTCCTGAAAATAATAAATAAAAAGCTCCTTGCATTTTTACAACAGTTAATGGTTTGTTATCAGATTCGCTTAAATCTGATTGGACTGTATAAAATGAATCCATTTGTCGGACGCTTTTAAAATCATTCAGTTTTGCCATCTCAAACCAAACATTGATAAAACCATGTTCCATAAATAGCTTAATTTTTTCATCAAATATTTGAGTATAGGGAGAATTACCATTCAAATATATTATTAAATAAACATAAGCATAATAATCTCGCATTACTCTAAAATAATTCTTATTTTTTCCCAAATCAATTTCACTGAAAACATATGTATTCCCTATAATTTCAGCGGGTGTACAGGCTCCTTTGGGTAGTTCTGAATAATAATTGGTATTAATGGTTTTCGCCAATTGGTTAAAAATTTTATTGGATGAGACGTTAAACATTGAAGTGGTAGCTACTGATAACTCATAACATTCTATTTTTGATTCGATTATATCTTCAAAGCTATTGATTAATTTTTCATACCTAGGTTTTGTATTAACGGCACTGAACCCTGCAGAATATGCAGTAATCAATAGAACTGACATTGTGCTCCAAAATAGTGTAAATATATGAAGCCATTTAGTTCGGATTTGATTGCTATTAGCAGCTAATAAGCTGAAAACATTGAGGATGTAAATTATAACTCCATATTTTGAAGAATCACTGTCCAAGCGACCCATTAAATACATAACAACTCCTATTATAATTGCTGTAGTAATTAACATCAGCCAAATATTTATCGTCATGGCTTGAAAAACGAATGTTTCATCTGGTAGAGTTTTGGGTTTTGGAACCAACATAGTGGAAGCTGTTTGAGTATAAGGATAACTAATATCCAAGCGATATCTATCCTTGGCACCAAAAAGCCACCAATATCCAGCTGCTGAAATGTTGGCTTGTCTTAAACCAATTGCCTTAACAGCACTTTCCCAACTAAGTTTGGGATAAATAACATATTCACGAGGCCAAAACTTCGTCACTTCATCTAATATGCTTTTTTCTAAACCTACCATATTGCCATTAATATCAGGAAATGTATAAGGTTTGCAATCGAATATGATTATTTTGACAGTATTATTACCAAAATAAGGTATCCAATTTTCATAAGACTGTATTGTAACCATATTGGCATTATTTATATCGACAACTATAACATCTAGAGCGTGCAGTTTTGATTTATTTTTTAGTTTATTAAAATCGTCACATTCCTGACAAAATAATAAAATTCTTCTGTGAGGTATAAAAGTATAAATATTATTGAATAAATTGGTTATATTGTTAGATTTTTCATATGCAACTATATAGCCTGTAGGTTTGCAAACTAAATTGTAATCCTTTGCTGAATTGGTAAGTACTGCAATTTCCGATTTTATGACGGCTTCTGCGACTATATCACAATCTCCGATAAAATATGTACATTGCTGCGATCGAAATGATTGTATTATTATGCTCGATAGTATTGTCAAGTTCGTCATACTTGTTGCTTGGATTATGATGTTATGATTTTAATAATACGAGGCTTTTTATTGAACTCATTAAATATGATATAATGGGTATTATTGATTTGTAATTACATAATTCAAATGATTTATACTTATTATTTACCTGCTATTAATAATATTTACACATAAAACTCATTACTTTATGTGATTACTGTAATAATATCAAGTGGTAAAATCCAACAAATTAGGTTGAAGATTGATGACGGATATACAAATTGATTATCCGGACTTACAATAACATCAATTGTATAATTTCTGTTTAACTTCTATATTATTATTTTGCTACAAATTTTAATTGGGTAGTCTTTGCCACCGTAATTACAATTTAGTAATAGTTCTAATTTTCAGTTTAAATCAAAATAACGATTAATTTTAATTTAATTAAATTTCCATAATATTAAAAATGTCTCGAAACATTTTGCAAAGTGAGCGAAACCTTCCACTGAATTGTATAGAACTGGAACGGACTCTCCCTATCCTAATCACAACAAACGTTCAGGAGTGTTGGAACGAGCGCGCTGCATACGATGTAGGCCCATCTGCACCATACTCATTAAATCAAATGCTCGGCATAGCATAGCATTATTATTATACGTTATTTAATAAAAATAAATAATATTGCTACGCGCTTTGACACACTCTGTCAGACCTCAGGATCTCCTTCTAATATTGACACGCTTGTTATGTCACTAGCGTCGAAACCTTCCAGTTGCATATAATTCAGTGGTATGTTCTCCATAATATTACTACAAATTCAAACACTTTTATTGATTTTCTATAAAATAGCAACAATAGATCAGTAAATGTTACGGAAAATTTGTTGAAAGACATATTTTTAATGCGAAAATGGAGAAAGCAAGCAAATGTAATGCAAAACGTTAAAAATTGCAAAAAACGACGGATTTAATAAAATGTCATGAGTTCGCAAAACCTAATAAAATGTCAAACAAAATGTCGTGAATTACTTAGAAAAGACGGAAATATTGCACAAATAATATGATGCTTTTTAACGTACAAAACAAATTTAAAGGTACCCCAGCGTACCTTGTTCATTACTCACCATTGAATCCATTCCTCAAACTTGAGAAATGATTGTTTAATTGTTATCCAATATTTATTTTCTGATAATAATAATAATAATAATAATAATAATAATAATAATAACAATAATAATAATAATATTAATATGATGCCACAATTAAGAAAAAATACTAATATTTAGACATTGTACAACGTTTGAAAAAATGTAAACTGTAAAATGATTTGTGATATTCACTCTAAAAATAATAATAATATTATTAAAACTAATTAAATAAGATAAATCTTAATAAAATTGATTTAAGTAAAATCCACCAAATAAGGACTTCAAATATTAAATACTTAAAATGTGAGAAAAAAAAAACAAAAAGTTGGTAATTGATTGTGGTATGTTATAAATTGGTGCAAACTCTTAAGAAATATTCCAACATTTGTAAAAAGTCAGAAGTTTAGTAGTATTAAGCGAAATTTACACTGTGTCTACTTTTAATGTACACTCGACTCTTTCGTTTATATGTTTTATCGGCTAAATACTTGGATAAAACAAAAATTAAAAGTATTTTACACTCATCGCTTTGGACGATTTCTCCAACATAAACATCTATAATAAAAATTGTAAATCAGCCTTTAGTAATGGATCATTTATGAAGATGGAGAAACATATAGTCGCGGTAGAAGTCCCACGAGGATCGATCCTGAGTCAGCACTTGTGGAACGGAAGTTACAGATGTACAAGATTGTATAATATACTGAACACCAACCAAACGAAAGTAACAACAGAAAAACATGGCACTTTTACAGTTAATCCTAAACAAGACCCTCAGGAAAATTGGCGGATGGTTAAGTTAAAAAACTGGTAACCGAAAAAAAAACGAGTTGCGGATCAGAAAAAATAATAACTTAGATGAGTTTCAGAATTGAAGATAAAGATAAAACACCCGTAACATGCATCAATTATCTTGTGATAGATCTCAATAAGAACCTCTCCTTCTGCATCCACATTAAAGGCACCACCAAGGCATACCGCAAAATCTATCCCTTAAGTTTTAACTTGATACTTTATTGGAGGTTGTGTAATTTACTAAACGCACCCCTGTTTTCACCTTGAATTATTTTATGTTTCATTTCGTTGTCCCGACAAATGAAAAATACTTCATCAACATGTATTGTTGATAGTATTTTTATTTTTCGTTGTACGCACAAAGAAAATACTTTCTTCATTTCTTTTGCGTCGCACAGTTTGAGAACCGCTGGATTAGACCATTACAGAATTTCGCATGAAAATTCTTCAAATTTTGCCTGAATGTCACAAAAGCAGGGTTTGTGTGAACTTTATTCTTAAAATTTTAGACTATTTCTATATGCCTTTATAGATCAGTCAATGGGGAATTTGAAAGTAGGAAATGTATTAACAGGCCATTTTTTTATTGTTCGCTTAAAAGTTCTCCTTAAACCCAAAGATCCACCAACATTTCCAATTTTTTATATCTCGGTTGCTATTGGTTGGATTTTCATTTTCTTTTTTTCTAAATGTACAGACAAAATTTTGAAATAGCTTTTGTATTAAAGTTTTTTGCATAATTTTGCAAGAAAAAGTGCTACATGCCAAAAACGGCGTTTTTGGGGTACTGTTTATTAAAGGCTTTCTATCTGCTTTTTAGCTATAAAAAAATAATTGAAACCCCAACCTAACTCAATTCGACGTGTCATTTCGCAATTCTTTATTTTTGTTTATTAAAACAAAAATACCTACACTAAAACTACCACTGATCATTACCCACCACCCAACCCAACCTGTCCTAACCACAGCTATACATTGTGTATCAACAACCTGGAGGTTCCATCTGAGAAGTGACGAAGCGTGTTACTATTGCAAGAAGGAAAATGCTGCGAAAAAGTAAAGAAAGGATAAATAAAAGAGAACCCTGACAAAACGTAACGCAGTAAAGGAAATAATTGGTAAGCAAAATGAAGCGAACAGATTCGAGGGTTTCGTCTCCGAAGATAATGAACAATTCAAAATTTCTAGAACTCGGCATCTTAAATATCTACCCAGAAGGTTCAATTTAGAAATAAATAAAACAAAAATATGCGGCTCGAGCTTCAGCTTATGAGGGTTATGATCAAGTCTTGATATGAATGAAAATTTAAAGTTGTTAAAACATAGTAATTTTTGTTTTATTTATTTATAATAATGAAGTACCACATAGTAGAGGTCGAAACCATCCTTATGATTAAGTTTCAATTTATAAAAGAAATAAAAAATAGAATCAAAATCAAAATAAACTAGAAATTACATTCTGAACTAAAATTTGCTATATTTAATGGTCGAATGATATCTCATATACAAGTATTCCACCTAAAATCAATGAAAATAATTATCCGTTTTATGAGTCTATAAATGAGATTATGTAATCACTTTGGTTCACGTTTGTTCCCTCATTAAAGTTGTGCACCAAACAATATCAATTTTAAATTTTTAGGTAAACAGAGAACCTACCTCTGTTGTATGTATATGTATTGTTAAAATACGCTAGAGCTGCTAGCTTCATAATGTCCCAATTACAAATCAAATGCGTATCAATGACACTATGAGTCTGAGATATACGAGATTTACTCGTATAAGAAAACTATATTAGAAAAAAAAAACAAATGTATCATTAAACGTTTTAATATTATTTATATATTATTTTCCGTAACATTACTTCTAAACACCATTTATTTATTTTTACGTAAAGTAGGTATCCTCCGCAGAAATTGATTCTACTGATGAATTCTTCAATATTTGCAATATTTAGTAACATTGTCAAAGTTTTTCAAATTTTAAAAATCGACCTCGATTATATTTCTAAATTGTTAAAAATCTACTTAATAACCTAGCTAATTTACCAGGAATTTTAACTTTGCAAACGTAAATTAATTACTGTCACTTTGTATATTATATATTTAGCCGTTGATTTTGAAAATTAAATAAGTCAATTTTTAAAACATATGAGCTAATGCTTATTACAAATTGAGATTATCTTCATGTTTTTAATCATTTTACAAAAAATGTACTTGTCTCACTTTCAAAAAAATCAACGGCTCAATTACAATATAAATATGTAAAAATAATATTAATTTGTCAAAAATAAATTAAACATATTTTAATAAGCGTGATATTATATGCCGGAATGCAGTACCACGTAATATTTTCATTAAAAAAGATATTAATTTCACACGGAAATATGAAATACAATCACTTTCAAACAAACCTCTTATTATCATCATTAGCTAGAACGAACCACTGTACTAATATCAAAGAAACAAAGTGATGATGACATCACTCATGATATCATTATAGCTCACCTACGCGACGATTCATTAAACCGCAGACATCAATTCTCATTTATAAAATAAAACATTGCCCTCTTTGACAATAACATATATAAATAGATGTGTGCATAATATAATTGAATTTGTCATGTTTGATTCCGTGACAAATTAAATTAACCATGTGAATTAAATGCTTTTTAAATGATTTTCAACATATGCAAATTTGATGTAATAAGATACATAAATAGAAATTATTCATTAAAGTTAATGAGTCGTGGACTAGAATTACGTGAATGAAAAATGCCAGATATCATATTTATTTATATAATTTACTATCAACTCATTCATGAATTATCTGGTTTATTTGATTTTTAAGAAATACAAAACGGATAAAATTTTGTTTGCTGCTATGATACTCAATGCAAAAATAATTAATAACACAGCAAAAATAATAAAGTAAGTATTAATATTTACATGAATTTTTTTCGTTCAGTATAAATAATTATTAATTCTAGATACGTTCTCTAGATTAATGCATGTGCAAAATAATAACAATTTAAGTTAACAATATAAAATACGTCTATTCGTAATACGTTTTCAATAAAAAAACATATACTTTAATATATGTATCTACAAAAATAAATAAAACTATCTACAAAATATAATAAAATGTAATTTTATATTTATTTTGCTTCGTTAATATAATAACCATTTAATGAATAATTTTTTAAAGTTTTCAAATTAACATAAAAACTTATTTTAACGCTTTTAGTATTAATTAATAGTCAGAAAATTGATACAAAGTTGATGTTTTAAGTCTTTATGGAACAAATAAATTAATTTTCCTGATATATTAACGCATAGATAACAAAAATCAACAAAACAGCAGATAAATATAGCAAATGTCTTTCAAATGAAACATTATAAATATAAATAGTATCGTTCATATAGAAAATAATATAATATTCTGTTTGTTTTATAATGCGGTTTATGCAAAAGTTGTATAAAATAAAATTCATCGATCACCTTGAAAAATTATGTCACTAAAAGCTCACAAGGCCATAGAATGATAGCATCTGGCTTTATATTTGGGAGAAATGTTTACAGATTTAATTTATTCTTGAATTAATTTATAATATTATTCCGATGTATAGCGTGTTGATAAAATAATATTTTAATTGTGAAATTTATTCTACCTACTTTTTTCAAATATTGCATGCGCAATTATTTTTTTAGCCACAAACTATCAATTATAAAGCAATCCTTCAATATTAAATCTGTTGAAATAAAATAAGATGTGGCAATTTTTATAACTGTTTACTTGCTTTTTTGCACGATCTTTGTTCCAAATTGTAATTATCGCAAAATATAACATCAGTTGTGTAAAATATTAGAACTTATCATTTAAATCGTAAAACGCCTAAAAAACAATATTATAATTTACAAATAAGTTTTTTTAAATTTATTTATTTGTGTAAATACATAATATGTTTACATAATTTATGTTGAAAGTGAAGCAAAAAAAACATTCACAAGTAACAACAAATTTCTAAGGAATTGTCTGCAGTTTTTTATTGTGTAATTTTTATTTTTATTGTTTCATTTTTTATATAAAATTTTTGTAGATTTCTTGAAGTAAAACTTCTTTAGTGGGTTATTTGGCTGCAGCATATCGTCCCCCAAAATAAAGAGAGAAAGACGAGTAGAATTGAGATGCATACAGATTGGATTTTCCTAACAAATTTCATCGATCATTTCAGCCTATAAATAAATAATTAAAATTTAATAAATAATGTAGTTACAATCAAAGTTTAGCATCTGGGCTGAATTTCAAGCACAATCACTTCTTTAATTGTGTAATTTTTTTAGAATTCTATAATTTTTTTTGGAATTGCGTAAAATTTTATGGATTTTTTGGAATTGTATTCAATTTTTTTTATGAACTGTGTATTTTTTGAATTATTTGGATTTTTTAATCTATGTAAATTTGAAATTTTGCAATATTTATTTTTTTGCAAAATTTTGTAAAATTTATTTGGAAGGATCTTTTGTGCAATTTGTTATGTTGGTGTATGTGCAATTAGCAAGTGATTTTCCACAGCAAATTTCTATGCAGTTTCAATAATTTAAAGTTCATTTTGTTAGAAGCAGCTAAAAATTGTCCGCAATGTTAAGCTCCCCTAAACTGTAATAATGCTAATAATATGCTGCATACTATTTCATTCTATATGAAATACATAATAAAACTACTAGTTTTCGTTTTTTACACAAAAGCTAGCTATAAATACATGTTTGACACTCATTTTAATATTGCATGCTGTGTAAAGAGCAGCAAAAGTAGGGTAACTGAAAAAACACATAAATTGTAAAAAAACGTGCACTTCGTCCAGGAAATAACATAAAAAACATATAATAGAATTAAACGGTCGGAAGTTTCACGCTTCTTGCATTTTTAGACCAAAAAGGGGGTGATAGACGAAGCGAGGAAGTGGGGTGTTTATTGACCTGGATATTTTCCCACAAAAAGCTGGATACCGTGCAACAATAGACAAAAGGTAACAAATTTATAATGTAATGGAATTTTAGCAAAATAATGTGAATCTGTTGAACGATGATAAAATAAATATTATATTAGTGCACAACTCGGAACAAATAGTAAATTATAATAATTAAATAACTATATAGAGTATAATGTATTATAAAGATATTAAGCTAGAGATTTTAGAAATGAAATTGAATATTATGAAATTTTGAGTTAAGCATTTTCTGCAGAATGTATTACAAACAAAGTTGATTATTTAATGTTAATATACAAATTAAGGTTGCATGAATATAATAAAAATAACAATCATTTAATAATGGATGGTTTTTTTATAGAATAAATGATAATTAGTTAGGTCACCTTTATGGAAGTAATTAATTTTAACCCTAATTCCCTAATTGAATTAACGATGAGTATCCCAGTAGAGTCGTAAAATTTGTGACAATTAACTAATTAATAGGCATGTTACATTGATTTTCCATAAATTATTATTAAATGCAAATAATAAATAAATTAAAAATATACAAACTGTACAATACATAAAGGCAAAGTAAATAAATAAACTTCAATTTTATGTCCATTATAAATAACTATTATTACATTATTATTACACATATTTATTGTGTAGTACTTTAGCGAAAATTAACACGACTAGCTAATAATAACATTCGGTATTTATAAATAGAAAAATAATCGCTGCTAACATCCGTGAAAATTCTTAAAGCTGTCGCTTTAAAATTCAACACATTAATATTTATTATTTTTGGTTCATTAAATTATAAACACGGTTATAATTAGGTCGGTTGCAGTGAAATACTCTCCCCCGTAGTATTTAAAGAGCTTCTCTGAAGTGCAAACATTTGTTGTTTGGTCTCTCTTTAGAAACGTGACACCTACTTTTTAAAGCAATTTAGTTTACAAGAAGATTTCCTTTTATATATTAATCCCACACGTATCGGCAATTAAGCTAAAAGCTTTTTTATATAAAGCAATTTATATTGAAGAAAAATTCGATATAAATGCAAAATAAAATCATAAACGATTTTGCGATAAAATAGGTACCGTAAATTGAATTTTATTTTTCGAACTCTAAATGAATTTATTGTTGAATGTAAGTAAGTATTTCATGCGACTGCGTGTGAAAGTGATCAAATTCAAAATATCTAAGCATCGACGGTATGAATCATATCGTATTGGTTCGTACTTATATCAAGGTAGATAGGTTGATATGAGATATTAATTATTGTATTGCTAGACAAAATAGCTTAAAACGGGTGAACATTGCTCAAATTTTCGATTCGCCTGATTCGAGTTGAGTGTCAAAGGGCATTCACAGAATTTTGCTACTGGTATCTTCAGAGTGAAGAATTGAATAGTATTGTATGAGTATTTCCTACATCTACATTGCCCTTGTCCAGGAACCCTGGATCCACAGGGGACAGATAAGAGGTTTAAGCATACAGGGTACATGGCTGCTTGTAGAACAGCCCTCATGCAAACCCTCATACATGTATCATAGCGAAACATATACTTAACGTAATGCCATTATGGGACATATGTTACAGCAAAGGTGACCATAGCAGGCAAGGGAAACGGGAAGGAGATAATTCGATTACCTTCCCTATGACCAACGGGGCCCTCCACCACCGGTGGACTTCCAACGGCTATTAAGCAGAGGGACAGATGAACGGCTGATTCTCGGTTGTGATGCCAATGCACGCCAGATAGCCTGGGAGAGCGAAGACACTAATCTAAGAGGTGAAAAACTCCTAAAATATTTAATTGAAACTAACCTAGATATAGTGAATAAAGGTAACATGCCAACATTTCGCAATACGTCGCGCTGCGAAGTTATCGACCTTACACTAGCTAATCAAAAAGCGAGTGAACTGATAAAACAGTGGTAGGTGTCAGATAAACCCTCTTTGTCTGACCATGCATACTATTGAATCAGTTAAACAACTGCATTTGAAACACAGGAACCCGAGGAAAGCCGACTGGGATCTATATAACAAGATACTAGTTGGCCAAATCGGGGTCTGCCCAAAGGTAGCAAGAACAGCACACGAGTTAAAGATAATGACAGATTCCTTTGTCAACTCTATCAAAACCGCCTGTGAAGGAAGCTGCTCGAAAACTGTGAAACACTCCTCCAACAAAATTTCTTGGTGGAATAGGGAGCTTGACAGGGCAAGGGCTAGCACAAGGAAACTATTCAACACAACCAAGATAAACGGAGACTCGGCTACATACAGAACCAGATTCACAGCATACAACAATGCCATTAAAAAAGCCAAAAGAGATTCGTGGAGGAGTTGATGCGAGAGCGTTGAAAGCGTACCGGCATGTTCTCGCTTTCAAAAAGTTTTACTCAAAGACCGTACTGGAAATATTGGATCCCTTATGACAGAAAAGAGAAACAGAATCGGTTGAAGGCACTTTGCAAGAACTATTGCAGACACACTTTCTGTTTTATTGCAAGCACATAATCCTGAGGACCTTGAGCTGCCGAACAAAAAGTCACCTAAAAGGGAATGGAATAAGACAAAAACAATAATTAACCAAATTTATTGATTCCCCATTCCAGCTTGGAATGGGGTATCAATACGTTTGAACCATTTACGTCGCCGGGAGCTGATGGAATATTTCCCATCATGTTACAGAAAAGCTTTACAACTCTGAGAGGGCCACTATGTGAAATTCTCAAGGCCACTTTAGCAAGCAGTTGGAGGAAAGTCAAGGTAGTATTCATACCAAAACCAGGGCGACCTAAGTACGCCCTAGCTAAATAGTACGGACCGATCAGCTTGACATCTTTTATACGAAAACTATTGGAAAAAATAGTCGATAGGTACATACGGGACGGGGCACTAAAGGATCAGCCGCTGCGCCAACACCAGTATGCCTACCAGTCAGGAAAATCCTGCGAATTGGCGATTATCAGCTAGTTAGTAGTTGCGAAAAAGCCATTCACTGTAAGGAAATTGCTTTAGGGGAATTCCTAGACATCGAATGGGCTTTTGATAATACCACCTTTACCTCCATTGACATGGCGATGAAGAGGCGAGAAATACCACCTCTTTTACGAAATTGGGTCAACTCTATGCTCAAAAATAGGACTACAAAAATAATATTATATGGAAAAGAAAATCTGTGGGAGCCAAAGTCGCTGGAAGTGCCCACAAGGCGATGTACTCCGTACACCGTTACTGTGGTGCCTCGTTATCGACGATTTACTACAGTCACTGAATGATATAGGCATCTCTGCCATAGCATATGCAGAGGTTCTCACAATCCTTATAATTGGGAAGTTTGGGGCAACCGTGTTTAACCTGATGCAGAATGCACTAAACAGCGAAGAAAGGTGGTGTATCAAAGAGGAACTATCAGTGAACCCAAGCAAAACGGCGATCGTTCCTTTTACAAGGCGACGAAACACCGAAGACAAAAATCTTGAAAATGTATGGAACTATGCTTCCATTGACAAAGGAAGTAAAATATCAGGGAGTCACCCTAGACACCAGACTTACGTCACAGTCATTTTACTGCAAAGGCCACGGGCCTTGAGGCACTTGAGGACTAACACCAAATATGACCAGGTAGCTATATACGGTGGTAATTAGACCCATCATCGCATACGGAATACTCGTATGGGGTAAAAAAACCACACTCAGGACTACAGCTACTAAGCTAGGCAAAGT
>JARJEC010015551.1:0-21268 GCA_030264575.1 Tachinus sp. AB-2021 | reverse complement strand
TTGTACCTGTCACATTTCTTGAAAAATATTGTTAATTTCAATTTAAACAGTGTGTCAAAGGGGAAGCAAAAAATATGAAATGAAATAAAAACACGAGTGCATAAATGTGTAATGTAACAATTTTGTAAAATAGATATCTTTCTTTTACTACATTTATTAAGTAGCACTCTACCTTTCAAAAGTATTTTTGCCATCTATTACAACACCAACATTAATTTTTTTAATATTTAGGTTTTATGTTTTATAAAAATACAATTTTCCTACAGACGTCAAAAAAGAAGAGTTTACGCATTACCATCAATACGCAAACTACAACATTTTTCACCGTAAAAAACATTTTTTGTTTCTCCGATAACCGTAAAAAAAATTGAATTTTTTATGTTATCTACCTTGTTATGAAAATAATATGCTGTCGCGACAATTTTTTATGACAAGTTTCTGAGAAATTTTATTATGACATCTCCAAGTCCATATGGCTTAACATTTGAAATTTTTATATCAGTTTGAAGAAAATAAAATGATTTGCAACTTAAGCACATAAGCGTCATGAAATTTTTATCAAAAAAGACAGTTGTCTATAGAATACCAACAATATAACAGTGAACTATATGAAGGAGCCTGTTCCCATTCCCAAGTCAAAAATAATATTGGTGCAAAAAGTTCTAATAGGGCAGGGAGCCCATTCATAAACTCAAAGCGCAAAAGATTTCTGGAAGCACAAACTGACAAACAAGAAACATAAAAAAAAATTGTATTGGTTAACCGCTGAGTAAAAGTTTTAGTAATCGTAAATAAATAGAAACAAGTTCAATATTTGATGTCCGAATATGGTGGATTTCAACAATATTCATTCTGAAAATTACAAAATTAAAACTTCACAAATATAATAAGAAAAGTATTTAATTCAACTTAGATAAGTTCAATAAAATACTTTTCTTATTATATTTGTGGAATTTAAATTTTATAATTTTCAGAATGAAATAGAAACAAGTTTTGAGATTCTACACGATGATTTGGGAATGAGCAAAATGTCCGTACAATAATTTCGTAAGCTGCTCAGTTCCAAACAAAAACTGTGCGGAAAACAAATTTCTAATAAGAATTTGACCGCTTCATCTGGCGGATGAGGACTACTTCCATAAAATTATAACTAAAGATAAGACCTGGGTGCACCAGGGGGGGTCCATGTCCATCCCGGGGGTTCATGCAACAGTTTTATGAGGGTCCATCACTGGAAAAATCAAAAACAAAATTTTCTGCGGGAAAAGTGATAACCTGGGACACTGAGAAGATTTTTTTAATAGTGTATATGCCAAATAAGACTACAATAACGGGAAAAGTCTACAAAGACACAATGCATCCTGCATAAAGTACAAGGAAGTAATCAATGAATGCGACTTTTAGTAATAATAACATCCCTTAAAGACCCAACTGCGCCCGCTGTGACTATTATCTCTGTTCAAAAGTCAAACAATACTTGAGAAGGCGTCATTTTTGGAAAACGCTGTGGAGTCGTATTTTGCAGAAGTATCATAAGATTTCTTTTTTTCCAACTTAACGTTATTAGAAAAACATTCTAATAACTATATTTCTGTAAACGGTTCTTAAGTAAAAATAAAATTTTGTTGCTTAAACTGCTTGTTTACATAGATAACATAGATAAATATCATAAAAAGTCTTCTTGTGTAATTACGTATAAATACATATGTGATATTACTTTGTAAGTAAGCTTTTATTTCCTAGGTGTTTATTTTGTGACACTGGAGTATTTTAAAAGTATCAAGTATATTGATATTTGTGATACTACATTAGAGTTACATAATTATTGAATTGTTTATTAAGTTTTAAAGTGATATGTTACGTCCACATGCAAAACCTGCTATTTTTCTTAACTACAAAATAACCGTAGTAGTAAATGCTACAAAGTAAAATAAAATTTTATTAAATTATATTGAATAGTCGTATAACTGGTAACAAGTGACCAGATATTGATTAAATTCTGTACCAAATTTTCTCAGCAATTCATAGCAAATACAAAGAAATACTGAATAGTGAATTTCGTCTGACAAACACAATCTTAATATTAGTAGCACTTGCATATATTTATTAGTTAAAATTCAAGTATAATATTAATGATGTATATGAAATTTACTATTAAGAAAAGTCGAACGTTGTTTTTGTAAATGTAAGTTATATTGCTGCCCAAACAAGCGTCAAATTGCTGGAGTTTAAATTTTTTTGAATACTTTTTTATATAGTTTAAGATTGTCAAATCAAAATGTGTTAAAACATTGTAGTTATTTTGTCTTAGAGAGTTTTCAAAATGGATCTTTTTTTCTATTCTATCCTGTATAGTTAATAATCGACACAATTAATTTTACTATATGTGTAAATACTATCGTCTAATTATTTTTATAAAATATAAATGATAGCTCTTTTATAAAAGCAGATACTAAAACTTCTTGAGGAATAAAGATAAATTTGAATTTAAAAATAAGACGTTTCAGTAAAACAAAATATTGTATTACATGCTTTTTGAATGAAGACATTGCAATGACATGTCAATGACTTTGGTGATCTAGGTCAGGAATTTACAAGGCGCTATATTTATCGCCATATGACTTTATATTCATTAATAAACTTAAATCGTCTAACACGTCGCTCATTTTACATTGTTATATATATATATATATATATATATATATATATATATATATATATATATAATAGTGAAATCATTTATGATGAACATTCCCCAACCCCTAAAAGTACAAAAAAACTACTCTTTAAGGTTTATGTAAGTAGTGTTAAAATGCATTTGCATCAGCCATTACACAAGCTAAAAGCCTCACCAAGCAAGAAAAAAACAAAGTTAAAGATAAGCTTCTTTAAAGTAAATTTATTAACGGTGCAATTTTAATGTAAATTATCAATTAAATGAAAAATCGATATAAAATTTAACAAGCAATTAATTTCTTGTTTGTCAGTACATATAACATAACATGATTTTTAACCAGCTTTTATGTGCGAGCATAAATTTGAATATAAACTTCCCATAAACTGCACTATAAGTAACATTTTTATGCTGTTATTATAGTCATTAGTTGCTTCCTGGGTGCATTTCCTAGTGCTGGTTATTGCCATTAATAAAATAATTTAGAAATGTAGTAGCTAAACTATAATATACTATAAGTATAAATAAAAATGTTAACTGTGATGTTATTAGAGATTAAATAAACGAGGCTAAGAATATAAATTATTAATTCATAGCATGCCTTAAGTAGCAAGAACTCGTTATTAACCAAAATAATAAAATAAATCCAATATAAGCATTATAAAATAAATGATAAAATTGGCAATCAAATATGCTGGACTTAGGCTATAATAGATTTATAAGAAAAAATATCAGAACATATTCATTCCTTATTTAATAGTTTTATTGTTTTTGACAGCACACATTTTAATAAGATAATTGGAAATGTTTAATCAAATCATACCAAATGATCAAAATATGACCTGTCAATATATTATATTAAATTAAATCTACTTAATTGCGATACTCAATTTCTATTTTAAAAGTAATTGAATTGTGCAATAATATTTATTATTATTCAATTTAATAAATTAAAAAATACTAAATAATAAAATTAGCTTCTTAAGCAGTAATTATTTCCATGCAATTGTTTAACACAACTGTTCGCTTGCATTTGAGCAAATTATCAGAATATCCCGATCAGCATTTCCACTTTAATTGTATTAATTTAAAGCTACCACTAAGGGAACGACATACACCAAACAAAGTCTTACATCGACTACTACAGCACTGCATTTTTTTATTGGTGATTCGTTTATTTATCAAGAACTATTGGCTCTAATATGCGTATTACAATATTACAAATAATAAGAAATATTTAAATTGGTAACCTTACTATCCATTTAAAAAAATTTATAAAATCAATTGAATTAAAATACTATTGCATTTTGATTTATTTATTTATTTGTTTACGAACAAAACTCCAACAGGTTAAAAACCCAATTACGGAGTTTAAAAAATATAATATACAAAAAGTGCAAAAAATTACATACCTGCAATAAATAAATATAAAAAGCAAAGAATACAAAAAATTAAACAATTAAAGTTAAAGCATTCAAAAAAATACATATATACAGTAATAATATCAAGTGCATAAATTACAAATATAGCTTTATTAAATTAGATAAGAATTCAGTAGGAATAAGAAGTAAATGATTTAAACAATTAACTAACAAATCAATTAGTGAACTGATGTCGGATTAATTATATTTTCGAATAAATCATAAATAAAAATGTTTAAAATTAAACTGACTAATAAAATGGAAACCGGTACTTTCTAACACAAAAAAATAAAATTAGCCGATGTCAATAAAGAAAATTGTAAATAAAATTTATTTAAATAAATAAAAGAGCATTTAATAAAGTTTTTTTTTTCAATTTGTTTATTACAAATATTATAATAGCTACTTTAAAACAGCATCAACAATATCTAAGATTTGAAAATGCGATCAAAAAATAAATTTCTTTTTAAACTAAGAAATAGATTTTAAAAATCATTTATTTAATACGTGTGGCACAGAATCATGGACCGAATCCAAACTGCATCCAAATTTGCATAAATAAATTTGAGGTTTATTTATTTTCTACTTTATGGCCAATATGCAAGTTTATGTCAAAATGTTGGCATTCCATTTGAAGTCAACACTAATGTATTATTATTTAAAAGAAAATTATATTTACATATTTGCTACTGGTACAAATTATCAAAAAAAAACTCAAATATATTTAAAGTACATTCAATTGTACCTCTCAATCATTTCCACTTCGTATTTTTTACTTTGCCATCCTAAAGGAATGGTACAGGCCCTACTTCAAAATCCAGATTTCAACGGAAATATCCATTGTGTGGCCTTTTGAGTCGATCTAGATGATTTTTAGAAAAATATCTGTATGTATCTCAAAAACTCAAATAGTTTAGAAGCTAGCGGTGTCAAATTTTCAAAATACCTTGCAAACCAGCTCTAGTTGTGCGCCCCGGAAGTTGGGACAACAAACTCATTGTTTAGGATTAATTTAAATTAAGGAATTGAGGATACAGGTTTGGTATGTATTTTAAAACATATGTTAAAATTCTGCACATATTAATTGAATATGTTGATGACATATATTATGTTGGCAACAATTTGTTTACACTCATATTTGACATTTGACATAAAAATTGCAAAATATACTTTGCATAAATCGTGCGAAAAGAGGAAGGAAAAGTTTTAGTACGCCATGCGTCCTCTAGTTTATAATTAGAAATACGTATAATTTCTAAAATTAAAAACAAAAATATAAACAAACCACTAATATTTATGGACAGTCTAGAAGAACAATTCAAAAACTATGAAATATACTGACTTTCATAAAAAATGCAAGTTAAGTTGACGTTATGCGTTTTCCGTGCATACGTCAAACTTTACTGAGCCTACAAACAAAATCAAGCGTCATCACTAAACATAATTTGATGCCATTCTTAAGTCCAATTTGTTTTTTTGTGTTGCCCCATTCTAGTCTGCGGGTATGGTTAAGTGAAGTAAAACACAAAATTGGACGGTACGATACAGAACAGATTATATTGACATTTTGCGTCCAATCTATTGCCATTGATCTAGTTTTTGAAAATCTTTTTCTTATTGCAAAAAGAATTCTTCCGTAACCTATAGATACCCAGCGATGTGAAAATCCAGGGTGACGCTGTTAAACTCATTTATCAAACCGACTCTCTAAACAAATGTACGGCTTCTTTCATATCAATAATACAGCTACGATCAAAAATAAATAGTTGCAGATAATTTGCACATATGTGAACTCTTCTAGCATTCTTAAATTTTCATAAAGTAATAATGGATAAACTAATAAATAAATTGATAATTGACCAATGCCTTGTTTAATACAATTAATTGATTCTACGTGACATCAAAAAAATTATGTTAAAAACAAGAAAAAATGTATAAATTTTATTTCAATTTTAATCAATTGTTTGTTTCATCAAATTAGGCATTTTGTAAAATTTCTATTATTTAAATAATTTTAAAAAGTAATATATACTCATGACACACCTTATTAATTATACTCAAAATTTGTCTAACAACACATTAATTGGATCATTTTCTAACACCAACTCATCTTCGACAAGAAGAATGGTTAAAATAATAATGTGGTACAACTTGCCAATTAAATGCCAACAGAAAGTTAAAGACTAATCTGCGCTGCGGGGCCGTACTTTTTGTTTAAAGCTATTATCCTACTTGAAGTTTGATTATTAACACAAATTAATATCTTTCACATTGCTGCATAATAACTCTAATCGCATTGTGATTAAGATAGCTGAGCCAGGTCTGTTTTGAACTAATTAATTATCAAGCAATATTATTGATTAAAATAAATATCGTTCGTGCATTTTTTGTTGTTGTAACAGATGTTTTACGAATCGGTATTTATTAATAATACCAGAAATATTATAAACTGCAATTCTGGTCTGGAAACTATTCAAACCTGTATGTGTATTTACATACATCAAATGGCAATTAAAGATTAACATCGTTTTAAGTACGTTTAAAACTTTTTTAAAACACTTGTGCAAATCTGAAATTTTTAATTGAAAACGTATCTTTAAACTTATAATAATGTCACCCCAATCTGTGTACTCACACCATCAATTTCTTAACAAATAAAAAATTAAGTTTGCTTGGACCACACAGAAGTATTTGTATTACAATTTTTATAATGTATCAGACATTGACAAATATTATTAATTAACTTGTCAAATTGAATTTGTTTATATTAATGTTTTCCAATCTCATTCGTCTCTTTCTCGTCAAAATTCAATATTCAATTCATTTGACGCAAAAAAGAGAGAAGATATAAAATCGATGAGAGGAATTGTGAGAGATATCATAAAGTATCACAAAATTATCGTCGGTGAAACTGCAAAACCTCGTATTCTCATTTTTTTGTAAAAAAATCATTATATTATTTGAATTATTTCATTCAAGAAAACTTAATCAAATATTAATAAACAATTTGGTAAGTGATGTGAATAATACGAAATTCTAGATTTATAATTATTCAGAAAGAGAGAACATATTTTATACTTATACTAAGTTTTCATCGTCATCTGTATTTTTTTATGATTGTACATACGAGGTTTTGCAGTTTCACTAACACTATGTGAATTTCATCCTAACTATTTTATCGCAAGTTTTCAAAAGTTTCAAGAATATTTACTACGACGACGTTGAATATTGTGGCCTTGGGCATTTGTGAAATATAATGAAAATAACGAATAATACAAGACCCATATTTTAGAAACAAACATTTTTTAATTAAGTACATATTGATCATACAACATGACGTGTACACTTCAATAATATGCCAGAACATGGTATAATATAAATTATCAAATGTTTATATTAGCTTGAGGCAAGATGAGTATTAGCAACAACCTGAATTTATTGAATAATGGAACTTAAAATTCAAATATTAAAATAATCTGCACTATTTAATTATAAACTTCAATAAAACACATGAGTGTAAGGTTTCAAAAATATATTTTTGAAACCTTACACACATGTGTTTTATTGAAGTTTACAATGGAGTATCAGCCGCCTCAATTAAATATTCTATTTAATTATGTTTTTAGACGTTTAATGCATACCCGAACAAACATATATAAATATTATAATATATTATGTTAGTAACATATGTCACAACTTAATTCCTCTTTAAAAAAATTTATAGTTTTTTTGTTCGCACAATTTTATCAACTTGCTCTATGGTCATAATATGAATAGTTTATTGTTAATTTGCCGAGACAGAGTTAATATATTCGCAAAGAAATTTCATACTCATTTTACAATTTTATTGCACCCCTTTTTTCTTTGTTCTAACTATGGAGTGTACTAGATACGTGAATTGCTTAATATTGCTGCCTTTGAAAAGCATAATACTTTAATGAACTGTAGATAATAAGCATTCTGCCTGTGATCTTTATGCTATAAATATAACAGAATTTCACTTTCATTTGGATCTTAAAATAGATTCAAGTTTACGATCGTCGATCTAATTCACATTGCAATATGTTGCTAGCGCTATTTATAAAATAGTTTGTATCTGCTGTGACAAGTAATAGATTTTTTATTGTTATTAAAAAATTCGTTTTATCTGGCCAGATGTATACACTTCAAAGAATGTCATTAGATACGGTCGTGTAATAAATTTTGTAAATTATTAATAGCATTCGAAAAACATAGAGTGAATTATAATAATATTCAAATATATTAGAATTATCTTGTCTATATAATTTCATATAATTACATTTAGAAACAAGTTAGCCGGCATAATGCTACATAAAAAATACTCTCGGCTAATTTGATGTAATGTAATAAATATTAAGTCTTTAAACACCTTGTGCAGATTTAAATAGTAACTACTTTAATCAATTTAATCTTCAAAGTAATAGAAATAAGCTTAAAATATTTATAATGATGTAATGTTTAAAAGTTTAATTTAATTTTTATTAATAAAAAAAAAACTTTAGCATAAAGTATAATTTATCAATGAGCTACTAATAGTTTATTAATAGTATTAATTATTATTCTTAAATAATATATTATTAAATATAATTGTATTGAATTATTTTACAGACATTTGAAATCTGACATAATTTGCAGATTCAGATTCTATTAAAAAAAAACTGGATTAGTTTTATCTAAAATCTTTTTATCGATTGCTGATAGATGACGTTGTAAAAATCGAATTTTTACGATTACATCGTTTTTTCTTTATAAATATCACGACAAATTCCGAATTTTTTTTTAAATAACTATCAATACCACACTAGACCCACTATTTCACCTCACGGAGGGGGCTGGAGAGGAACTTTAAAATCTAAGAGGTGGGGGTTGCCCCACTGTTTTGTAAATTTAAGTTCTCCATACTTCTTTTCTTATATTTATCTAGTAAATCCCATTGCAGATAAGAAAATAATTGAGTTATTATTTATAAGCTATCCCGCCAGCAGGGACAAGGGTGGAGTGTATGATAAAAATACAATTGTTTTCAATTCTTAACGAGTGGCACTGTAAGAGTATAAAAAATAATTTGCATTTCACAAGTCAACATTTTGATAAAAAACTACATTGGCAAAACCCAAGAACATCAACGTAGACATAATAATTTTGTTACATTCGTGGTGCTTGTTTTAAGCAAGTCCTCGCCTCTCATCAACTGGGTTATTGTTTCAGATAAATCTCCTCTTCTCTCACCAACGCGATGTTTCATCTAGGTAAGATGTTCAAATTGGCTACTTAATTGCTCTTGACAATGAGCTAACTAAAAATACTTCCCAAGAAACACTTTGCAATATCTCTTATGTTATTCAGATCAAAAGTTCGCATATGATCTCTTTTAGCTGGTCAATATTATCTAGTTTGTTCTCATATAGCTTCCTTTTTAAAAGCCCCAATAAAGAAATCAAGATGAGTTAAATCAGGTAACCTTGATACCCATTGCAACCCTACAACCAATTAATCTATCCAAAAAAGTATTATCTAGATAATTTTGCACACAAAGAAAATAATGGTGTGGAGCTCCATAGTGTTGAAACGAATCATGGTCAAATAGATCTCCAGCAATTTCTGGTATTGCAGGTATAATTCAATAAATATCATTTAACATTTAAACACTTAAACACGGCATTATGTTTCTGAAGTGATAAAGTAGGTACGTCAACGCTGTAAAATGTGGTACAAGTAAAGGTGAGCTACTAGTGATGACGTCTCACGGCATTGTGCTTCTGATTCTAACACATGAAAATAGAAAACATGTGTTTCTTACTTTTTTGTTATAGACCGGGGGCAAGTAACATGTCTTCAGACATGATTTTACGCATGCATTTTAGAGGGTATTATGATACTCATATTCTGATGATGTAACTTAAAGTATCGTCCTATATTCTTCATATATTAAAGTTCACCAACATTTTTCTTGCAAATTAATCGGTTTTATATGATTTTCTGCCATATCTGAATGAAATTCAGCGAAAAGGGTATTTGTAAATTCATAGGCTACCGTTCACGTAAGTCCTAAGGCTCGGCATCACAAATGATCTTTCTTTAAAAACAAATACTCTTTGTGGTGTTTTTGAACTACCACTAAGAAGGATAACATGGTTGTAGTATACGTTGACTAAGAAAAAAATGGCATAACGTTTGCGCGTGTTCATGTACACCTTAATGTTAAATAGCATAATGAAGAAGAGATGAAGATAAACCTGGGATAACACGTTAAATAATTATATATTATCATCAAAATGTGAGTATCATAATACCCTCCAAAAAATACTGAGTGAAAATTACAGCAAAAAATCTGTTACTAGCCCCCCGGTCTATTAAATAAAATGATAGAGATGAGCAATATCTACAAAACATCGATATTTCTTTTCAATGTTAGATATTTATTGTCACACAGAACTGTTGTAAAGTGTGGCATCTCACATTTTCAAGTGAAAATATGGAAAACCCATATTAAATGCACTAATTGTACATTCGTACACACAACTTTTTATTATTATTCTTTGTAGTGGTTATATCGCTTGTGTGTGTTAAGTAAATGTGGATATTAACATTATATTTTGTCTCGTTGTGTACACGGTATTCTTCTCTTAGTAATCGAATTGAGCGAAGACTATAGTAATCCCGAAACATCAATGATAATCTTTTTCAAACATGAATATTTGATCGATGTTTACACAAAACATCAATAAATAAATATGAAGATGAAGATCTACTTTTTCACTTTTAAGTACCGTCTATCTACTGCTTTTAAACGGAACAAGTAAACACAGTAATTAATCGCACTAGTTTCTCATATACTTACATATATAATTTAAAAATGCATAAAATTAACTAGCAACTATAATGAATTACATTGTGAATAGGCTGTACTATTTCTGCAATATTTGACAAAATTTGGGAGTTTCTAGAAAAAAATCTAGCTTATAATCTACGCAGTTGGGATATTTGTTAGTATATAATAGTTTAGAAACAATATTCATTTTTTTAAATTTTATTTAGTTATTAAGTACTATCGATGTTTGCAAACATTGATATTTTACACTCGATGTTTTAAATCCATCGATGTTGAAATCGATGGTTCTATTTGATTTCCTACGTGCAATACAGTTACGAATTTCATTGCGTGCAATGTAATTCTGCACCATAAGCTCCAATATGTAGATAAGGCAATTACAATTAACACATTCTTACAATAAAGCATAGCTTAAGTAAATATTCAAATTTGTTCTAATTACGTTAATAAATTTCCATATTAATTTATTTAGATTTGTATGTATATATATATTATAACTCATCCAAAAGGCCGCGAACAGAACAAGTGTAGTGTGGTAGAGCACCATCTTACTGGAACCACATCGTCCTCCGGGCACGCAAATTAACGTCTTCCAAGAGCACAGAAAAAAACTTCAAATTGAGTGCGGGGTCGTCATCTACAAGATTCGGTTGGGGCCAGTGTCTTTGTAGGTGACTATTTCGCAAACGTTCTATCAGATCTCGCAATGTACTACAAGATGGACATCGACGATTCGGGAATCTTTCGCAATACAGTTCGACTCCTCAGGTATAATTATTCAGTGACTCTCCAACAACTTAGAATGTCCACAATTTCGCTCGGTATGTAGTCCGTGATTTCTCAACGACGTGATCTATTGATTTCAGGTTTAATAAAAAACACAAATTTTGTCGTTTGCAGCACCATCTATCAAAAGTTTTAAAAAAGTCTTCGAATAAAATTCAATTGCTTTTTAACGTTCTATCCAAATCTGCAATCAAATACAGGGCTTTCCATTTAAGATTTCAAAGTTGCCCCCTGTTCTAAGCCCCCTGGAGGTCTGAGGGGGCAAGATTGACAGTATGAGATGTCCCCCTCAAAACCATTAACTTTTTATTCAGAACACTTCTTACCCTGTCTGACATGTCTGTGACACCCTGTATATGTTGCATATGTATACAGGTTAGAATGTTTCTGCCTCGTTCTTCAATCACTTATCCGGCGTTTTCCACAGAAACGGCTGTAAACAAATATTTCACGCGGCTGCATCCTTTTGGGCCTGCAATAACACAAAAAGTATTGCGTCATTGCTTTTCACCGTATTTTCATCGTTTTCGTAATATAACCTAACTATCACTTCAATTCGTTCAAAAAGTGATAGGCGATAATAACAGAATACGGAGATTTAGAAAGTCATCACTTACTGAAAGTGATAGAAACAGAATAGGCACCTTCTTATTTATGCATAGCCACCCTGAGAATACACGCTAATTCAGTCTTACTCATTCCCATTCATCACTGCCTGTATCTTCACCCGTTGTATTTCTCCGCTTTTTCGGACTCACTTCAATTTTTAATTAAAAAAACTACCTACAAACTGCATTTCTGCTAACACTGGCTATAAGACTCCTTCGCTCAGTGAGGTTTATTATCATCCCAATAACTAAAATTATGCTGATTTACAAAACTATTTAATTCGAAGGTATTTCATAAGTGAATCAAGTTTAGAAAAAACCACAAATATACCATTCCATCATAACTTCGCAAAATACTACGATCAAAGTCGCTTTCCATAAGCTAACCTAACCTAACCGTGTATATATGAGAAACTGGGAGCCAGTTAGCTGTCTCAAAGTTAGCAAGCGCTCTGCGAGGGTTACTCTCGGAAGCGTGTAGACTTGAGATAAACTATCGAGAGCGACTCTCAAGAGTGATTTCTTGCATGTGGATAGATAGCATAACTCCAACTTTACCTTTAAAAAATTTAACATATCACTTCTGGTTTAACCAGAAGCAACATCGATTTTATTAATTTAAATAGAATATATTTAGACTTGTTAGACCATTTTCAGTGTAAGTTATAATTTTTTTGTTATACATATAAAAATGTTTAGAAAACCGAAGTTATGTTATCAAAATTCCGAAAATTCCGTTTATACGTAAAATAGACTAACTAATAAATTTTGCAAGTATACTGGGTGTTGCATTTAGAAGAAATTTTAGCAATAAAGTAGTCTTATGATGTATTTTAACATACAACATTTTTATAAAATAAGATATAGGTCCGTATGTCTTTCAGTTTTCAACGAGTATTTTAAAATTCTAAAGACGTATCGGTTTTTTGATATAGTTTTAAATATTTCAAATAAAAAAACATATGCTTAGCTATACATTTTTTAATTTAAAAAAATTACATGAAGAATAGTAGTTAAATAATAATATAATCGTTTAATTAATTATATTAAAACAATTTATGTTATTAAGTAGTTTCTATTGAGATCCCATACTAAAAACAAAAGATTTGTTAAAGATTTCTGTATTTTTATCACTGACATAACTCGCATTTTTTTTTCTATAAATTGGGTGACAAAAATAACACTTTCCGATTTTTTTTTGACGTCGTATGTTACAAATAAGCCACGCGACTACGTGAGAAAATTTCCAGAAGCCAAGGGGGCACTTGTCTCTAGTGACTTGTATATGTGTTATACACAATTTTATAATAACTGTTTCTATATATCAAGCATGTTTTATTTTATTATGAAAGAAACATTATTGTATATACAATCTAATCTAATTATTAATATAAATATTTTTAATTGTCTGATTTAATTAATGCTTACACAATTTTTGTTCATAAATGTTAATAAACTTGACATAATGTACAAATTAATAATGTGGAACTACATTAAACACATATTAATTCCATTTAAATTTACCTTGTAGTTAAAGCTTTATCAAAAATACAATATTTAGGAACAGCTTTTTTACTAATTCACCTTTGTATTTTATATACGTGATGTATATACGTGTCTACGTGTCTTGTGCCCGTATAAAATTAATGCTGTATTTTCAGATTCACCTCACTTCATAAATTTCTTTTTAGTAATATTGTTTTTTTTTAACATTTATTTCAATTAAAATGTTATGAGTATTAACATAGAGATATTTTTAACAATTATCCAATAATATCACCAATTCAATATTTGAAGTCCGAATATGGTGGAATTGTATTATGTTTATTCTGAAAATAATAAAAATTAAAACTCTACAAATATAAAAGAAAATATTTTATATAACAAAAATCGTAGTTTGATAAGTTATATAAAATTATTTGTTATACATTTGTGGAGTTTTAATTTTTATAATTTTCAGAATAAGTATTACCATTATTAAGGCAACAAAAAATACTACTTTAGTTAATACTCACGTTATTATTTTATTTGATCAAATTAAAACAAATTACTAAGTAAATTAAATCAATCAATTGCATTCCAATTGCGCCACTGAATAATAGAATCGTGGATCGTGTATCTAAAAACCTATTAGAGCTTTTTTGCAGGTATAATTTATGCGCACCTCTATGGAACACCAAGAGATAAAGTTTTTGTGTGGTGCATAATTTAAACCGATAGGTTGGTTTGCTTTTTTTTATTTCACAAGCGAAAAATTATTCGCGTTGAATATGCACGAAATGGCATTACGGATTGAGTAAAAAATCGAAAAAAGAATAGTATTTAAATGCTGAATCCTACCGTAAATAATTAAATGATATGAAATATTTAACAAGAGTTAAATGACATCATGAAATATTATATAAAGGCTACAGCATGCATATTATAAAAATATAACATAACTTTATTTATAACAACAAAAATTATTGGATGTTGAAATCGTAAGTATGATCTACACACAGATATAATGGATAAATATATATATATATATATATATATATATATATATATATATATATATATTAACTTTTTGGACTATTTACATAGTATAAGTGTACACGTACAATGCGCAACTAGGTTAGATACTTCAAACATATTTTAAAAATTTATCTATTACGTGAATGAATCTAACTGTCGGAGTTTCATACAGTTCTAAAAGTCGTGTCCACTAATGACTAAAAAACTAAAAAAAATCAGGCAGCTTTAAAGAATAACAAACCATTGACAACTCTGCGCTTTAGAGAGTCCAGATTTTTCGACAGCCATTGAACCGGCGCTGAGCTCGTAATTGGTTAATATGTAACAACACGCGTTCTAGTCGACTTTTTTACTTGACAAGACCAGAATAAAATAAATGTATGATGTCGCCGGCCGAAGTATATTTAACTGCAATTAATATAAGGTCAAAAGTTCGGGCACCACAAGCGTGGACTAATAAAAGCATTGCAAACCAATCAGTCGGCTGCTATTGAATGGCAAAATTTTAAAGCGCATACTCTAGTCTCGCACAAACAGCCAATATTACATAACTTAAACGTAAACAAGTTCCTAAACAGCAAAAGAAATTAGAGGAAGGATATTTTGTAAAGTTTAAATTGGGCTTTTCTGTGCACGGTTTTACTACGTGATGTTCACGTGCTTACTACTTTTGTTTGATGGCTAGTGTAATCCGGAGGACTCAATGCATTTAAATCATTTAAATGACATTTAATCTTCGTCGCTTGATGCAATATATTATACGTTGATATTGCTATTACCGATAATATGCAATAATTAAATAACACAATAGTTGCGCGGCTGAGTGGGTTACCTTAGTTAGAAATATTAGATCAATAGATTGGA
Source organism: Tachinus sp. AB-2021 (assembly GCA_030264575.1). NCBI lineage: Eukaryota > Metazoa > Arthropoda > Insecta > Coleoptera > Staphylinidae > Tachinus > Tachinus sp. AB-2021. The sequence goes on along the minus strand of JARJEC010015551.1, from coordinate 5,545 downwards.
CTATAATGATCCACCCACCCGCCTTGTTATTGTTTTATCTAATTGCTAGATATTGTCCCCACATGAGATGTTCCTACAAATATATTCCAATAAGAAATAAATGTCAGATGTCTTTAAATGAATCCTAAATTAATCTATTTAAATAATATTTATCGCAATTAAGATTACCCAATATTCCGAAAGTACCATAGTTGTGTGGATGGGTCACCATAGTTATGAATACAAGATCAATACATTTGATTATAGTGATCTACCTACCCGCCCAACTATTGCGTCATCCAATTGTTAGTTAGTATATTATCCCGATATGTGATGTGGGGATAGTAAAATAATGACGTCAAAAAATGTACCTCGCAAGGCTAAAGTGAATTTACGATTTTTAGCAAAATATGATTATTTAATATAATTAATAGTGTAATAATATGTGATATACATATAAATTGTTGCAATAATATTTTTAAGTGTTACTGTTATTAAACTAAGACGGAATTAATTTACAAATCCCCCAAAACAATAATAAATGCTATTATTGTTAGTTAAAAATTTATCGGTAAGTGAATGAATAGTTGGTAAAAGTTAAAAAAGATTTTAAAATAAAAAACCTTGCATTTTACGAAGCAAATCATATCTTAAAAATATATATTATTTTACTTACTACAAAAAAAATAAACAGCTAGAACTCGCAAATAAAAACTTTTACCCCAAACGTAAATAAAAAGAAAATAAAATCTGCAGCTTGTACTAATAACTCGATCGAAAATATTTTTAACGAGCTCCAAAAGCGATAATGAATTAACTATTCGAGAAACAAGTTTCAGCTCATAATTTTCTAAATTTTAGTAACTGTATGTAATACGAACCACCAAAATCTATATTATTTCTAAAAATTAAATAAGAATATAAATAAATAAATAAAAATATCTTGATACGTCCAAAAATATCAATTAGTATAGATTTTTGGCAAATTAACCCATTAAGATTTTATTATTGTGTATCTAAAAATATCAATTTAAAAATCATAAGCACGGCAAAAACCTCCTATTATGTACCTCTGACAGCTTATACCTTTAGCGTTCTATCTCTTCTATGAAGTCCAAGAGTTTTTCCAAGGAATTGTTTTGCAGATGCTGCAAAATCTCTTCTTTCTCCAAACATCCGCGGATAGTGAATTTTCTTGTGTAACCAAACTATGCATGTGCTTGTTAAGACTACAGTGTCCGGTAATCAGTCCTGTGAGCCTTCGCAATTTGCTTCGACTCATTTGCGATACTTCCTTGTGAGTATTTTGTGTTGGTTCTGTTAGGAATAATCTTGTGTGATTCGTCACCAGATAGTTTTCCACAAGTTATTGTGTTGCTTTGCAAGTTTGTGTTGGAATATTTCTTTTCCGGATCAGACTCCACATTCGGATTCCACACAAAAGGAATCCGAATGTGGGTTCTGGTCCAACAAAAGTCCCAGTTGTTCCCTTTTTAACTAGCTGATTGTTCTTAAGGTTCCCTTCTATGCCTTAGTTTTTCGGTATCTAGACCAGGCATACTCTGTTGTTTGTGGCTAGTGCCTCCAAGCTATATATGTAATCCAAGACTAATTTCAACTTTATTATTGGCGATCGTAACACCTGTTCAGCAGCTGTCGGACATGATGGTAATCGGTCTGTTAAATTGAACTCCCGACTCCATTATGTGCCTGGCATACCACTCAATGGCGGCCACTTCCGTTTGGAAAACTGAGGTAATTTTAACAAAACTACTCGCCCTAGTGCGAATGGCTACTTACAACATAACATAAGCCTTTTCCATAAAAATCAAGATATTAAAAAATAATTTGAATTGATAACAAAAACACAGTATTGTTATTACTATTTTTAATAGAATTTAATAAAATTATAAACATCTAACGTAAATTTATTAAAATTAAAATTAAATTTATAGTTAAATTATTAATCTAATAAGTAAATTAACTGTCATTTATATTACAAATGGGTACAGTAAGTTTTTCTTTAATGTTCAAATTCAAAAGGTCACAGATAATATGCATTGACAGTTCTTGTTCACTGAAACCAAATAACGTATCAAGAGTTTCATGTCGCAGTGAGAGATTGCCATTGTCTAAATGCATACATAGTCCGGATTAACCTTGTTACGGTAATGGTAACATTCTGAATATTAGATTACAGTTATTAATCAAATTACCTATATATTAGTTAATTGTCATCTAAATAGATAGTTTGTAGCATGATAATTAAATGAGACGTGATGAATAATATCCGTTGCCCCTAATGTGTTGCATTATTATCGAATTCTGATAGATAATGAAAAAACAACAAACAAATAACATTTTAGTTGAATTTCTGCTCTACCGATCTTACTTAATATAATAATAAAAAGGTCAATCAGTTGGAGTAAGGGCACAGAATGAAGTGGGATAAACCCGATACTAGCTAAAACAATACCGGCGCTTAGATCCGCATGGGTATACACAAATAATTTACGGCCTGGTGAGAATTTTAGTGTGGAAGTCGACCTCTTTACTAATCAAGTCCGACCACAAAAATCAATAATAGTAAATAAATAAAATGTGTAGATTTTCAAATTAATATTTCATTATATTACTTACTAGACCAGATTAATTCAAACTGTTTAAAAATTAAACAATGGCATATTACGTATTTTAAGGTAAATGTCCCTGTTGGATTTATTGTTCATACTACACTATTAGACAAAATCTGAGTTCGCAATTCAAGAAAATATAGTGCGTAAACGCTCAAAGTTGTCATTTCTGTAAAACATAATATTTTTACACTCCAATCAATAGTATAAGTATAGTATATTACAAATCAACCTTAAAACGTTTCGCAAAAAAATGTGAATTATTATTCATATGAAACACGAAAGAATTATATTAATAAAAAAAAATATTCATATATGTTATTATCATTTATCAGTCAGTATTATGAAGACAATAGAATATCCAATTAAAGGTAAACGGTATACATACATTTTATAAAGGTTCAAAAAATATTGAAATATTAATTATGTTAAAAATAAATTAATAAATAAATAAATAAAAAAAATAGAAAGTTTTTTATACTTTCAAACTGAAATCTTTCGTTAAAAGTTTTCGGTTCAGATAAATAATAAATAGCTGTAAAAGGTGGCCACAAGCAACTAAAATGCTCCTAAAACCAACCCTCGTCATTTATATGATGTCGACAAACAAACAAATCCTTTTTGAAACCCTTCTTATGATGTTATATGTAAAAATGTCATCGAAGCAGCGCGTGCCCATCAAATACATATAGTTTATACAAATTTAATAACCACATACTATAATTTTATTAAGTTATTATATATTGGCTAAAGCAAAACAGAAATTCACTTTAACTATAATTATTGACTGTTTTTATTGTTTAAATTTAGCGTAGAAAAGAATGTTATTCAATTAAAGAACTATGTACATAATATTAAATATAAAGTTGTACCTCTGGCAGTAGGCGATTTTTTGTACTATAATAATAACAGTTAATTTTAAATTTAATCTCACAAAGATTAAAAGCTCAATTATCTTTTTAAATAGTCAAAAAATATGTATAAATCAAACCAGAGTAGAGTTTTTGATCAGCATGTAACCACAATCTCCACCATTCACAGTTGTTAGAATGTTTATAATTGAGATTATACAAGATTAACTCTTATTTCTTCACAATAGACAAGTTCTCTGTTTGATGAAGTTGGAAATGAACTTTTAAAATGTGCATATTTTCACTTGGTATATTAAATACCAAGTGAAAATAATAAATAATCTTTTTGCAATGTTAAACCATTCTGTTCTTTGTATTAAGCCAATCATTAAAAATGCTAAATAATTTATTACTTTGGGTCGTTGTGTCTGGAGATATTTTGCCATTTATCAAAATATCTACAACTATCAAATATTCCAAGTCTTTTATTATTCGATGCCATTGACACGTCTCTATTATTATATTTTGTCATAATAATATTTCTTCAATACTAAAAAAATAACCACTTTGTTTGATTTCTTTATGAAAGAAAAATCAAAGTTCCTCAACGTTTTAAGATTTTGCAATATATGATTATGTGCATAGTATTGCAGGTACTACCGAATTTGCTTCCGCTCAGGTTTATTGGTCCAATTGGGTTCAATAAACCTGAGCGGAAGTAAATTCGGCAGTACTGCCTTAATATGCAAGTTTAAGGCTCAATTTATAAAACGTGTATAGTTGTAAACTTTGCAATTAAAATAAGCACAGGAACGTGCGCATGACATGTAACAGCTCATGTAGTTGCGATTTTTGTTTCAAATTAGCTTAAAGTCAAAATCACAGCTGTGTGAGTGGTTATATGCCATGAGCACGTATCTGTGCTTATTTTACTTTCTATGTTTACAACTAAAACCGTTGCATAAATCTTGGCTAATAGCAAAACGTTTTATTGTTACTGAGATTATTTGTTATGTATTGTTTATTTTTAATGATCATCTGAAGGAAATTTTCCGTTTGTAGATACAAGAAAACTATCCTTTTCAAAGTAGTAAAGACCTTGCTTGTAATTTGTTTTGGGCGTTAGTATTGAGCTTTTTTTTCAATATCGACAAAATAAACTCTATAAAATCAACCAAATGTACAGCCAATAATACAACATGGTTCAGAAGATGCAGACCAACAAACATTTTAAATTTACGGCATGTAATAAAACAGAAGAAGTTTACCTTGGTCTTAACTTGAATTCACATTTTCCATTATTATCTCAATGGTCTTGTTGAGAAACAATAATATTTTCCTAAAATCATTTTGTTTTATGGCAATTACTATGAAAAATTAAAGTTGATCCAAACAATATATTTTTTGACAAGTTATTTTTGTTTATAAAAGATTATATTACTATATTAAATGGAATTCAAAATTCTCCAGCTGCAGGTTTTTTTTCAGAAACATACTGACAAAGCGTATTTTTATATCACGCACATAACAAAGATAATTAGTTACCATTTTATGTATATATCTCGGTATTTAACACACATACCAGATATACAATAAACTTTATTAAAAAAGTACATAAACAAAATTCATATCCAAATATCATTTGTTGATTTCAAAATTTCAATAGATATATTCTGAATTACAATTGCTGCTGTCTGAATGTCATTTGTAATATGTGAATTACAATGACTACTATCTGAATGTCATTTGTAATATCTGAATATCAATTACAGTTATAAGATCAATTGCAACTTTCTCAATATAAACTGGAAGAGGTGTACAGTTTAAATATTAATAAATAAATATCACTAAACTATATTTATTTATTAATATTTAAACTGTTGTGTGACGTCAATCCCCAGGCTAGACCTGGGATTATTATTTAAGGTAAGAGCACAGCCATGAACTTTAGCTGTCGACGCTGCATGTAAAAAAAAGAAATGGTCAAACATCTCAAAATCAGAACGGATTTAGCTATTTTGGTTGCTTTAGTAATTAAGAGCGGAAGCGCAAATTTTGGTTGCTTTAGCAATCAAAGGCGGA
>JARJEC010015549.1:0-11461 GCA_030264575.1 Tachinus sp. AB-2021 | reverse complement strand
TAGTTTGGATGACGAGCGAATGAGGCAGCATCGGTTGAGCGGTGATTGGCCGATATAAAATTTTGAATTTAAAATTTGCAAGGGTAAATCGGTGATAATGATCTTTGAAATCTGATTGTGCAATTCAACATGCTCTCTTTGCTTCAAGTCCTGTGCTGGGAACGGACGTGTATAATAGGAATTTTAAAATACACGTGTTATTCCAAAATGGAATGTAATAATTATTAAAATTAAACAAGTAAAAGGAGTTTAATTATTCCAAATTTCTTTAAATTAGAATTTAATAAAATTAAAAATTCTAAAGCCATTACACCTGGTGATCAGAAGAAATTAAATTGATTTAAATAGTTAATTAACTAATATGTGTGTGTTAGGCTTTCTGGGGCATTAATTGTCACAACACAGGGGAGCATTTGAGAGTCAAGTCTGATATGAGTAGATGGTCCCTGGGCTATGCAGTAAGAGCGTGCGGTTTGAAGGCACGTGGGAAATTGTTCAGATTCAAAGATCATATTAAACCAGACTAGTTTTGACCAATTACCTGGTCATCATCATAAGGTGATAGATACGGATCATCATATGATGACCAGGTAATTAGTCGAAACTAGTTCGGTTTAATAAATATTTTTCATGATAAGATATATAAAAAGTTGTTTTATTTATTAAAATGCAATATCATATAGTAAATTTTTACTAAATTCAGTGCAAACATCAGTCCCGTGTCAGATTTTTCTTATACGTTTCACCTAATTAACCAACTGCATAAAGTCGGTATTAATTATAAATAGGCAATAATAATCTTTATAGGTTGATTTACCCAAAATCCTAACTAACTAACTAGTTATAAATGGTTTTAATTATGTTATTTATTACAGCGCCATTGGTTGTAATTCTAAATAACTAAAAACGATTTGATAATGGTTTCATTATCTTCTCAACCTAAAATCTATGCAAGTATGTAACATTCTAGATGTCAAAATACAAGAAAAAAATGTATTCGTGAAATGTTTACAATTTACGGTGATCTAGTAAATTAATAAACTTATTTAAGATATGAAATATAAATATTTAATTCACGCTGTTATTCAGTAACATTTATTTTGAATTGTTACATTATTTAATCTTCTCTCATTAGAGAACTATTTTTAATAATGACAACATTTGTGGTTTCACAATCTTTGAATTTTATTAAAATATTACAGATGTTACCTAAAATTGGGTGAGTGGCAAGAATCATTGGAAGGAGTCAAAGAATCTTCAATCCCATCAATTCTCAGAAGGTATCAATCGGCCACAGAGCACGATCCTTCATGGTACAAAGCTTGGCACTCTTGGGCTTACATTAATTTTGAAACCGTCCTATTTTACAAAAATCAAAACGAGAATGGAAAAATGATCAATGGAAAACCAGAGAAGAATGGTGATTACATACATTATACTGTTCGAGCAGTGCAAGGATTTTTTAAGTATGTATTTCATTTAGTACGATATTAAGGAGACACTCTCAATTTTTTAAATAAATTTGAAATTCAAGCTTTTCACATTTGTCAAAATATTTTCTTTTTGTTTCATTAATAAGTCGATAATAGATGCTGTTCATAAATGACGATAGTATTTTTATTTACGGATTCTGTAATCATAATGTCCTAACATGCAACTGCATGTTGTGACCATCAATTACGATTTTCTTACAGGAGGCAATTTTGAGAACTTGTTTAAAGTTACAAAATTAGGTAAAAAACGTTATTTTGATTTTCTGTATAAAATTAAGAAACATGTATACAAAGTTTCATTTCTTGCCTTCTGTTTGGAAACACTTTGTATATAACATTATTTGTGTTCAACATGTTAAACCATATTCAATAGGTTAGATTATATTGTTTGCAATTAATTTGATTTTTAGATCTATCAATCTCTCCAAAGGTAGCTCACTTCAAGACACACTCCGTTTATTAACATTATGGTTTGATTACGGACAAGTACCTGACGTTCATGATGCAATTTGTGAAGGACTCAAATTAATAGAGAAAAATACCTGGTTGCAAGTTATACCACAACTTATAGCCAGAATAGACACTCCTCGGGCATTAGTATCCAAATTAATACATCATTTACTAATTGATATTGGTAAAACACATCCACAGGTAAATAATAAAATGTATACCATATATTATAGAATGATTTGAACAAAATATATATTTTTATTTTTAAATTTGTTAATTTCAATTTTATCAAATATATTTTGATGCATAACATAACCTTAAATATTTTTTATTTTACTAATCTACAAAGAATAGCACAAACTTTGCACCTACAAATCAACACTATATAAAAAAACATTTATCAAATGTATCTGTAAATAAATCTTCTATTTACAAAAAATTATCAATTTTCACAAAAATCGAAAGAAAAATAATTGAATCAAAAGAGAAAATGAGTTTCTATTAAAGTATGATCACATTTTTTTGTGACCATCAAAATATGATAGTTGTAGTTGTTTCTAATTTTATATTTAAATGTTATAGGCTTTGATATATCCTCTAACTGTTGCATCAAAAAGTACATCAATTGTGCGAAGAAATGCTGCAAATAAAATATTAGAATCGATGAGCGATCATTGGCCTTTACTTGTAAATCAAGCCATTATGGCTTCAGAGGAATTGATCAGGGTTGCCATTTTATGGCATGAAATGTGGCACGAAGGACTCGAGGAAGCTTCAAGGTATTAAATATTTCTTATTTGAGTACTAATATTAATAAATAAATTTATTTTGGTATTTTTTTAAAGTTTAGTATTGTCATATTATTTTATTTTTAAATTAATTTTTAATGTTTGCAACACACTGCCATTACAGAGTAGCGTCCTATCGATTGTCGCTTTCATGTTGTCGGATGAAAGGAGTTATAACAAGTGCAAGTTACGCGACGTAGTTATGTTACAGCACTTTGTTGCAAGTTATAAAATTAATTCATAAATTAATTATAACAAATTAAAAATATTTAAATAAATATAAAACAATTAAAGTTAATATATTATTGCTGCAAATACTACTATTACTATATTATTTATAAAAATTGCTAGATTATTCTTTGGTGAAGGCGATGTTGAAGGTATGTTCAAAGTGCTCGATCCACTGCACGCCCGACTTGAACGTGGTCCGCAAACGTTAAAAGAAACCAGTTTCAATCAAGCGTACGGAAGGGATCTAAATGAAGCTCAAGAATATTGCGCTCGTTACAAGGTTGGTCATAAATATTTGAAAATAATCGCAAATTATTAATTTTGAATAATTTCAGATGCACAACACAAAACGAGATTTGAATCACGCCTGGGATTTATATTATCACGTTTTTCGAAGAATCACCCGGCAGTTGCCGCAATTAACGTCATTGGAGTTGCAATATGTTTCACCTAACCTTTTAGTCTGTCGAGATTTGGAGCTGGCAATACCAGGAAGTTACTGTCCGGGGCAAGCCGTCGTTAAAATCTCCTACATCAATCAATCGCTCGAAGTAAGTTTAATTTAATGTTTTTATATTTTTAATTTATTTTTTCTCAAATATTGCCTTGAAATATTCCTTGTTACTTAATATATTAACTGGGAGTAATAAAATATAAAATAAACCTCTTATTGTCCTATAGTAAATTTATACAAAAAAAAAGTTGAAACATAACACGAGCAGATATGTATTATCAATAATGGCACTTATTGTCAGAAATGATAAGCAATTATTGCAACTTTATTCATCTTACCAACCTATATTTATTATCCTATTCCATTATAAATGAAGTAAGCCACAAATAATTTGCACCGAATTCAAATATTTACTCAAGAATGTTTATTTATATTAAAATTTATTAATATAAAAATATTTCAATCAGGTTATAACATCGAAACAACGTCCAAGGAAGTTATTAATCCGTGGAAGCAATGGAAAGGATTACATGTTTTTACTAAAGGGTCACGAAGATTTGCGACAGGACGAAAGAGTCATGCAAATATTCGGATTGGTTAACACGTTATTATTGAAAGATCCGGATACGTTCAGACGTAACCTTACGATTCAACGGTATGCCGTCATTCCCTTAAGCACAAATTCCGGATTAATTGGATGGGTGCCGCATTGCGATACTTTGCACACTTTAATACGAGATTATCGCGAAAAAAAGAAAATATTATTAAATATCGAACACAGAATAATGCTGCGGATGGCTCCCGATTATGATCATTTAACCGTAATACAAAAAGTTGAAGTTTTCGAGCACGCATTGGGTAATACGAGTGGTGATGATTTGGCAAGACTGCTGTGGCTAAAAAGCCCTTCATCGGAAGTTTGGTTTGATCGTAGGACTAATTACACGAGATCGCTTGCTGTTATGTCGATGGTTGGATACATTTTAGGTCTTGGAGATCGACACCCTTCAAATCTAATGCTTGACCGTTTGAGCGGAAAAATTTTGCATATTGATTTTGGTGATTGTTTTGAAGTAGCGATGACGCGAGAAAAGTTTCCCGAAAAAATTCCATTTAGATTAACACGAATGTTGATAAATGCGATGGAAGTTACGGGCATTGATGGTACATATCGTCGTACATGCGAAAGTGTGATGACTGTATTGCATAGGAATCGTGATAGTGTTATGGCTGTATTGGAAGCATTTGTTTATGATCCATTGCTTAATTGGCGTCTAGTGGACACAGCTGCGAGAAACAAATCGACAACAAATGATGTTAGTATATCAGGTGGTTCATCTGCCGATCAAGATGTGTTGGATTCATTGAGTATAAATATGTCAAAAAAGGGGATTTCAGCAGATGTTCTCGGTGATAGTTCACAACATGAGGCGGTAAACGAAAAAGCCGTTGCTATTATTAATCGAGTTAGGGATAAATTGACGGCGAAAGATTTTTCACAGGAAGAAACGCTTTCCGTTCAAAATCAGGTTGATTTATTAATATTGCAAGGTACTGATAACGAGAATTTATGCCAATGTTATATAGGGTGGTGTCCATTCTGGTAAGTAATTGATATGAAAAAAACCAAAAAACTTTTATTAATTAATTTCACTTGAACAATAATTTTGACAGCCATTAATTTTTCAATTTGCATACCTCAAACTAATAGCAAATATTCATGACCACCCTTAAAATATTAATTTGATAGCATCCACATTTCAGAAACATTAAAAAAAATTGTAATGACAAAGGAATAAATTTAATATTTTATTTATGTTATTTTAAAAATAATTTTCTAATTCTACAAACTAATCTGTCGTGATGATCAGGGGTAGACTGGCCATGTGGACCATGTTTAAAATTTTACATGGGCAGATTAGTATATATGAAGGGTGTAGTTGTAGAATACGTAATTTATAACAAGATTTCATAACTAACTCAATAATATTAAAAAATTGAAATTGAAGCTTTTAAATTACACTTCTCAGATGTGGGCTGTTAATCGTTGTATTTTTTATTTGTGGGCTGGGTCGGTCAAATTTTTTGCTACACAAAAATATTAGGGACAGTTTACGGTTGTTATAAATATTTATATTGAAATCGGTCGTAGAAATAAAGAAATTAAAATTGTATTGTGCAGCTATAATGTAGAATTAATGCCGGGAATTAAGCTTTAGTTTTGTTTTTGTAAATATCATCGGGTTTTAATTTTAAGCCTCATAAATATTTTGTGGATTTCTTTTATATGAATAGGTTTTATATGGATGTCGATGAATTTGATCATCGATCAGTGATTTTGTTTAGATTTAAGTGGAATATATAATTTAATTTTTATTAAGTGGATTGAATGATTGTATGTAATTTTGTAAAATATGCGATATTTGTAAACCTTAAATAAAATTACTAAACGTTACATGATTTATTTCATCTATTTTTTTTAAACCAATTTACAATTCTTTTTATTTTTCTTATAAATTTTTGTTTCATTTTATGGGAAAGACCAATTTAAATTAAAGTTTTGGGCGGAGCAAATGAGAACAAATAAAGTCGTTAACGTAAAGGTGCAAAATCTGTTTATTGTGTGGATTTGACAACATTTGAAAATATGCTATCAAAATTAAAAAATGCAGAAATTACAAAAATATCGGAATTTTATTAACTTCTTCCTTTATATTCTTGATATTTTTTGACTTTCTACATTTAGCTCACATTTTTCAATATTTCGGATTTTTTTCTTAAGATTTGTGGGTATTTTCTCTGAATTTTTTTTAACAAATCATACCAACAACAGTTTTTCTATGAGATACATTTTTTTATATAATACAATATTTTACAAGTCAATTTTCAATATTTATAGATATTTCATGGAATTAATTTTTTTTTCATCTTACAAATGTATACACAAATTGAGTTGCACTAAAGTTAAATCTTCGCGCAGAAAAAGCGGGGTCTGAGAAGGTAGCATGTATACACCAAAAATCCAACGTGTAAATTTCTAGTCTTTGTTCTGTTGTCGAACTGGTTCAGAACGAGTTCTAGGACTTCTTGGAACAAACCTTATATAAAATTGGATTTATTTTGTCAGGCAAGTAGCACCCACCATCAGTTGCATTGACTTAATTTTTTAAACATGTATGAGATTCTGAAGTGGTTACGTGTTCCGAGATTAAGTTGTCTGACTGCTTGATTATTGATTAAGATTTTCTATTGCATTGACTATCTGTCAACGAATTTTCAGCTTTTTCAAAACAATTTTTTTATGCTAATTAAAATTACACCTTGTGCTCCTCTCCTTTACAGGCTTTCTATGGCCAAAACACAATTTGATCTGAAAGTATCAGCCTTTCCAAAAATATTGCATTTTTTTCGTCGACAACTCCCCGGTTGAGACTTATCCAACTGGCACCATTGTTCTTGACGTAAATCTGCTGTGTTATTTATCCCTCAGTAAATTCCACATTCGGCTTAAATGTGATCTTTACACGCTTCCTATTTCCACTTGAAAATTGAAAATAGGTACACTTCAGGAGATTTCTGACCAACTGTAATGACAGGTTAACTGTATATTGTGAAAGCAAAATGGAGTATATAAGACGAGACTGGGGATGGTAGATTGCATGTTCGCAATTTTGATATTGGGCCATAGTAAATTCATCAATAAATGCTACATGTAGATCAGTGACATATTTTATCAAACTTTTTTCACTAATATTTTTGCAGTTTCGAGGAACCATAATTATATCACCATTGGAATCTTTAAATGAGAAAAGTGATCAAATAACCTTAAGATTTTCAAACATTCGGATTTTATTTCAATAGTTATACCTCGCCTCCAAAATATACAATTTAATTTAAACTCATCATCATAATGAATTAATTATTTTCACAATAAAGTTCCATTTTATAAAAATTTGACATCCAAAAAGATGATACAAAAATTATTTACCTATATTTCATTCCACAACCTACACAATTAGATCTTAATAGATGAGAAAAGGTATAATATTACATAATTTACAACCAAGACCTGTCTCAAAAATGAGATAGAGAGAAATAAAAATAAAACAATAAAATATAAATAAATAAGTTCAGTAATCTATTAAAATAAATAAGCTAGACATATTGTGCAATACTTGAATGAATCTATCTATTAGCAACAATCGTGATATAAAATTGGAATATAAGTACTGTAGGTTAAGTTTTATATCACAATTATTTACTAATTAAAATAATAATAATTATTCTTGGTTTAAATTAATATGCTCTAATTGCTGGAGGCACGGTAGCGCATTCAGATTGGTCCAAGGTTTCATCAATAACAGGCCTATATTTAATATCAACCTTTCCATTACTAACATTGACGGTTGTCAAGGTGTGTTTGCGCCAGTGCTGTTCCACTGGTATCTTTGTTTGGCCATCTAACGGTTTGCTGTAATCCAATTCATCGACTCTATCTTTGAAATCTTCTCTGGCATGAGCACCTCGAGATTCCTTACGATTTTCTGCACCCACAATGGTTTGGTTTGCGTTCAACATCAGGTTTTGCAATTCTAGGGTTTCGACGAGGTCTGAATTCCAAATGAGGCTCTTGTCGTGGACTTTTAAATCTTTCATTTGATTGTAATGGGCATCCATTTTCTTGACACCTTCTTGGAGTGTCTCGGCGGTTCTGAAGACGGCGGCGTGGGCTTGCATGGTCCTCTGCATGCTGAGACGGAGGGTGGCAGTTGGCAAATTACCGTTTGCGTGACGCGCCCAATCCAAATTCGCAACGGAAGCTTCACCGGCATTCTGAAAAAATAAATTCTTAAAAATCAGAATATTTACAATTATAAATTATAAAGTAATACTCAATTGATAAATAACTTTTATATTAATATACGTTCAGAGTTTTAGCATTGATTAAGCGAGTCTTTAAAGATGTGTGACTCATATTGCAAAGTATCGTACTGGCAGGCCGCCTGATATGTAGATGGTGAAATCCCCGCACGAACCAGAGTCCCGAATCGCCAGACTCAAACGTTACTTTTAGCAAACGCACCTTCCGATATCGTTCGCTCTGTATGCGTATGTGAGTGGAGTAAGGGAGCGGAGGGTGGCGGCGGTTCTTTCTAATAGATGTTAGTTCCAAAGCTTATTATTATTGAGTTTTCTCTAATGCTCTTGTGCATTTTTCTTATAATTATATGTTTGCGGATCAATTCAATATAAGATATAATAATGAATGTTACTAATGAGTGTATACATTAATTGTACTAATCATAGAAACTTAAACTACGATCACAGATTTTTTAAATTTTTAATGAAAAACTCTTATTTCTTATATTCAATAGATTAGTTGCTAGTCACACACATTTTTTTTTCAATAAAACTAGGATATAAGTGGTAAAATAAATTAGATTTAACTACAATAATTGTTTTACCACAAAGTGTCATCATCAGCTAGATGTATAATGATGAATTATAAATTAGTAAACTACTCAAATAACAGAATGTTTGAAGTGGGGAAAACTAATTAACAAAGATTAAAAATACAAATTGTTATGAGTTATTTCATCATTGTTGATTATATTATAATTTTATATTTTGTTATAACAATTTACTCATTATTTTTTTATATATTTCTCTACTTATTGGAGGTTGAAAGGCATAGAGGTAAATGAACAGTTGGAAAAAATCCAACAAATAGAAATACTGCTATTTCTGTCATTTATATATTTAAGTTAATATATTATATGNTTTTTAAATTCAAATTTTTTTATGCTTTTTTTGTCGTAGCATTAGCTTTGCTGATTAGTTTTTTCACTTCAAATATTCTGTTCATTGGGTATATGCGTATTTGTTAATTCTTTGTGCCCGATGCCTGATGATGCCACTGTGTGATGAAATTGTTGCAGTACAAATAAATAAAACCTGTACACTTGTGTTTTATTGAAATTATAATTTAGTTCAACAAGTATCAACCGTAATTGTTTTTATTATCACCAATATGTGTGTGTTTTATTAAAATTTATTGTTTGTTGTTAATTTATAGTTGTTTTCAATCCAATGTTTTTCGAAGTTTAATTTTTCTGAATGTTTGTTTTTAAATGTGCTTATATGTTCTTTGTATCTAATTTCAAAATTTCACTTCGTCCAATATATGCTAAATTACAATTTGAACAATTCTTTAATTGGTTTGTTTTATTGCTTTATATAAAATGTTAGTGTTTGATTTGAAAGAAAATTTAAATTTTGTATTTTGAAGTATACAATAATTTAGAATAATGTATATTGGACAAAAAATATTAATACGATTTCATACATAACACAACTCTACGACCATTCCACTTCGACTCCCGAGATCTGGCCGCAAAGATTTTATAATATAATATTATCATACGCACTCGTATCTTGGCTCTTGCCATAGTTTTTGCCACAGAAAAAATACCGGTACGATTTCTAACATATCTTTCTAAAGTTAATAATCAATGGTTTTAAGCTACATTCACATAGTATGGCAGTATAGGATTTACTTTAAATTTTAACACTTAAAATGTTGTAAGGATAACGATGAATTGACGGCTGTGTTCTTTCAAGATTGGCATAAGCATCAGATGAATGGATACGATCAACAAAATATTGTGTCAATTATATGTTAATATTTACTGCTGGTTGTGCAAATTTACTCTGCATTTATGAATCAATCAAATTGGTATGAAATACAAGATTCCATTTTTCTTACCGCACTGAGTGAACCAATCGAATCTCCAGGTTTATTTTCAGCAGCAATGGTTTTGGCACAAGCCCTACCAAACACTACCAAATCCAAAAGAGAGTTGGCCCCCAATCTGTTAGCTCCATGCACGCTCGAAGATGCGGCTTCGCCGCAAGCGTAAAGTCCCCTTACTACTTTGTCAGTTCCATCCGTGTTTGAGAGTACCTGTAAGACATTGCAAAATAAATATTCAAAATTGCCGTTCTTTCTTATTAAATCATTACTTGGCCTTTGTAGTTTGTTGGTACTCCACCCATATTATAATGTACAGTTGGTAATACTGGAATAGGTTCGCGTGTCACATCGACTCCGGCAAAGATCATAGCAGTTTCGGAAATGCCTGGCAATCTGGAGTGCAACTGTTCGGCTGGTAAATGATGCAATTGCAAATAGACGTGGTCCTTTTCAGGGCCGCAACCACGACCTATAATTCGTATAATAGTAATATGTTGCTCATTGCTTGCAAAAACAGTTCAAAGTAGTTTGTAGTGTGTACAAAAATGCCATTTCTTATAACATAACTAGTAAATATGCAGGGGACTCGAATCACGGCTAGAACAGTGCTTGAGATACGAGGCCTTCCGTACGTATGGTAACATTTATTACCTCCATACTTAAAACTAAACAACTCTTTGTAGAACATTCAGAAAAACTTTCGGTAGTGGCGAGATGCAAACTAAAAAAGCAGAAGGAAGCTGAGGAGAGGCTCCCAAGTTGACTCACCGTTGCAAAACTAATGCAGGAAGCTCGAAGTTGAAAAAGTAAAACCAGTTCAGCAATAGCACGTCAGCGTCGCAAAAGCCAACAAATGAACATTAACAGGTATTGCACATACAATAATTCCGTAAGGGTACACCTTCCAGCAATGCACCCACAATGTGGCAGTGAAAACTCAATTTGCACAGATACATAAGGAATGGCAATTTCCAACTCAGATCCCAACATGTCCTAGAAATTAGAAAAATCCGGGAACAAGCTGCAGGCTGTGCTTCCCCAGAAAGGGTACAAACCAGAAGAAATGAAACAAGAGACAACGAGGAAATGAACTACAAAACAAATAAATGGTTTACGCATACTTATGCATCTTTCGTACATGTATACTATGTGTATGTATGGGATCTACGTTTCAGAAACCAAGTGATAGATAAGGTAACCATACTAGAGAAAGTGAACAGGATTCCTTGGATCTCAATATATACCCTATGATTAACAAAGTTCTCCACCACAGGAGGAAATCCAATGACTT
>JARJEC010015514.1:0-14333 GCA_030264575.1 Tachinus sp. AB-2021 | reverse complement strand
TGTGATTTACGTTCGTAATTGTTTATTTAATTTAATTAAATACGTCATAATAAAAAATAATAGTACGAGAAAATATTTAATAGTCCATAAAGTAAAAAATATTATATATCCAGTATAAATAAGTTTTAGCATGTTTTCTAAATCTTTATCTTCGTTAATGTCTTAACCCATTTTCCATTAACAAAACTATAACAATTATAAAAAGTGCTTGTGTATGTAAATGCTCGTGCTTGCCGTGAAAAAAATAAATCTCGGTGCACGACAATTTTTCAATAATTAATCTCGAACGCCTCCGCTGGAGTGGTCTGGCCACTAATCTCGTTTTATATACGTACGCAGATACGCGATATCAATAAATAAAATAATTAATATCATAAAGCGTATGCATTTGCTTTCTATAGTATGTGCACTATTGCAGAATCTCAACCTAAATAACTCCAGTGCGGGTTTCTATATATGGATTCAATAGAATATGGGTAAATAATCCTATAACCTGCAGTAATGAGTATGTCACAATACCATATTTGCTATGTCAATTGACGTCTCTTTTTTAATCATCAATCTATTTTTTGATACTCATCTATCAATTTGTAACACATGGGAAATTATTGGACAGGTAATAAATCTCTGGTTATTAAACAAATAATATTTTAACGAGGCTACTTTTTGCTTGTTAAGTGAATTTGTGCCACTTGAAATTGTTTTTCATAAAGCAAAATTAATTTTCGAATAAATTATACAGTTTCCAACTCAGTGTGTACGTTTGGATGCATATATTGCAGCACAGTATTAAAAGTGTAAAAGTTGATGATGGATTAAATTATGACTGAAAAAAACATATTTCTGTAAATTTTTATTATTAATCAAACAAATTAGGTAAAAACAAAAAATAACATCATTTCACTCAGATAATCTCT
This sequence comes from Tachinus sp. AB-2021, assembly GCA_030264575.1. NCBI lineage: Eukaryota > Metazoa > Arthropoda > Insecta > Coleoptera > Staphylinidae > Tachinus > Tachinus sp. AB-2021. The sequence goes on along the minus strand of JARJEC010015514.1, from coordinate 13,416 downwards.
AATATAATAGTTAATTAATTCAAGATTTAATATCCTCAATTGCGATTAGAGCAATAAAAATTAAAAATACACAATTTTAATTTATTAATATATTATGACCTATTACATTATTAAACTATAATGTCAATCACGACGTGTTATTTGGAAATGTGGAAATTGTCCATATTTTTAGAATTTTTCAAAGCAAACGCATTTGGGCAATTACCTGTTTTCCCACTTCACGCAATATTAATAACACACAGTTACGAACATCAAACGCGAGCAGGCGATGTGAAATAGATTCGATCACGGAACTTGATTTTATTTTTGGAATTCTTGCTACTGACGTCGACAGAAATGCACACACTGCCTCAGGTATTTATCGATTTATTGCAGAAACAATATTGTGAGCTGTAATAATGTTCCTCCTACTTATTGTTTGCAATTTTAATGTTATTTATATACAGAGTGATTCATATATAATAGGCGGCAAAATATTATTATATTATATTTAATAGATTGTATTATTATTATATTTATTATAACTATTGGCTTCACAACGAAGATGAACAATTGTTAAATAATAAATTAAAAAGAAGAATTATTACTAATTAAGTAACTATCCATTTTTGATAAGACTAAATAAAAAACAAAATTCATAAATTTAGTGATGCTGATAACTTGATTCAAATCCGGCTGATCCGGTCATCATCATCATGAAAGACTTCGTTTTGGCCGGATATTGATAATTATCTGGCCGGGTTCGTTTTTTTAAATAAATAAAAATATAACAATGCAAAATAGAAAAAACATATTAAATTTAATATATTTTTTTTAATTAATAACAATTTTTGATCTATTCAAAGCTTTATAAGGATATTAATTTATATAGCTTAAAATGCGTTGTTACGTGAATCAAAAATATTCACGCAATTTCAACGAGCAAGCTTTTTCATATAAAGATTTAAAACTTCCCATACACTAGCAATTTAACTTGTGGGAATTTTGTCTCAATTCTTTTAAAAACGAACGCGGTCGAATAAAATATGTAAGAATGAATGGCATACTCCGGAGATCATATTTCAGACTAAATTCCAAGCATATGAATGCCCGTAATGCATACACATTTATACTTTATTGCCGCCGTGTGGAAGAACTAAAAGAAGGTGCGTGTAACTCGCAATAATTCATGTTTCCTTTTATGCCCTCCATCCGGCATTTACATTGATTTTTATTAATCGCACCAATTGGTGTAAATAATGTCTAGTTATGTTCTAAAAGTTTTGATTGCATCAAAACAGCTTGATTTGAATAAAAAAATTATATAAAACCAAAATCAATTTTAATAAATCGCATTTTTAAAACAAGTTGATAAAATTTTTATGTAGATAATGATTTGTTCATAAAATATAATATTTATATAACCTCAATATACAATATTTTGTAGTATACGCCCATATATTTTTAACCATATTTACATATTAATCAACTTTTTGGGCTGTGAATAAATTGATGAATAATTAGTTTAATCTATAGGAAAACGTCCTTCTTCTGTTCAGTATGTGCGGGGTTTTTTTAAATTTATATAACTGCTTTTTAGGACGTGTTAACCATTTTTATAAAGAAACGAAACCCCGCAGCATCATTAGTTTGTTACTTTGATAAAACAAAAATAAATTTGTGGCATTTCATAAATTTCAACAAATAAAATTTAGTATGCAATCATACCAAAATAAATTATAATTAAATTTACCTTAGAAGTATATTTAATATTTATTATACTTTGTACAAATATATTATATTCAACTATTTTGAATATACTTATGTTCCTAAAAAATGCAAACTACAATTTACTTTTAGAGATGGACTGAAGCTCGAATGAGTCTAAATGTGATACTATACAAAATTGTAGAGATTTAACCAAGATGATCAATATAACGTCGTTGGTTCTATACACGGTAGCTGTGTGTATAAATAAACTTTTTACAAAAGAGACAAAAAACTGATTGTATCAACGATATAAGACTTTTTTCATCATGTAAAGCTCTTTTCAAAATTTCATGTAATAACCTTATAATAGACCGCATAGTTGGGAGGATATTACAGATCGAACAACGACATGCCTTAAACCAAGCATATCCTAAAAAACTGAATTCGTTGATATCAAATACTCAAATTAATAAAAAATGAAGATAGATGGTGTTGCCGTGACAAATACAATTTTTTTTAATCGTTGGCTTAATTCCAGAGCGTTAACCTATCACTCTAGTCCAGTGTTGTTATGAAATCAACATTATATTATAAACAGTATTTTCTCGAAATATCAATTTAAATTCAATACAGAAATAGTAAAAGCAGCATTAGAAGGAAAACAATACATAATAAATATAGGTGCTCGAATATATAAACCTTACTGTAATGCTGGAAAAAAGCATAGCTAACCTAACCTAACCTAACCTAACCTAATCTGATACTGATTGTGAAGAAAAAGGCAACATGCAAACTAATGACCTAAATGCCGGTATGCCTAATTAACACTGTAGCCAAGATAATGAAAATAATATTGTGAAAAGAAAAGAACAAAAGATATAAAAACGGAGGATTGGCTAAGGGACTATATGGTTTCACAAAGAGAAGGTTGACGCTAGAAGCCACAGAGAAGGCAAAAGAGTTAGCTAAGGACGCAAACAACAGACCACAGAAAAAAAGCAACATTGTGTTATAGTGTTTTATATATACAAAACGTATTTAATAAGAAAAAAATGGAAAGCAATTATAGAGGCAGCAAAGAAAAAAAATTAACAATAAAAACGATTAATATGAAGGGTAGAAATCTAGTAACCAAAAAAGGAAAATTCAGATGACGAGTTAAGCATTAAGGCCCAATTATGAAACTAAGTTTATAATGAGTTACTCAAGATGCAACTACCAAAAGAAGTGTCAGACAATAACTGCATTTGCAAACGACTTGGCGCTGATAGGTAGAGATACAGACTTAGAATTATTAAAAGAAAATACAGAGTTGACAATTGAAATGATGAAATGAGAAGTAAGGGCAAACCCTTATATTATATATTGGCATTGCATAAAAGGGAAGTGGCAGGGCATAACAAAGAGGACTGATAAATAAACTGAAAAAATACAGGTAGGTGAACAAATAATAACTGTAGGGAAGAAAATCAAATATCTTGAAGTGACTACTCAAAGCAAAAGAATTGAATGAACAGATTAAAGAAGTGGTTTATTCCTCTAAGATGGAGTAAAGAATGAAAAGAAAAAAAAAAACAATGTAAAAAATAAATAAATTATACGTTGGCAAACACTTGAGGATAAAGCTATGTAAGCAATATGATATAACGACAATAGCCGTCCAAAATCGTTTTCGGTCACTGCTGCTATAGCATCACAAATTTACATTCGTTACTACAAAACAAGCATCAAAATTAAAAATATTTTTCTAGGTTAAATTTATTTTGCCATACGCGGCTGTAGTATGCATATGATTACAAAAAATACTAAAATATATTGTCAATTTGTGAACTTTTCTTAATCTGAATGTTTGCCAATGTGTTAAAAATATACTAATTAATTGACTTATGGAATATTCACAATCAATAAATTGGTTGCCTGTGAAATGTTGGCAACCCTGCACATATCATGGACATGGCATAAAAGCAAAATAGTGCTAAGACTAATACGGACAGAAAAAGATTTTTTTTTCTAAGATTTGTAAAAATTAGAAAACAATATATCTGAAATATATTAAGAAAATGTGCACTACTACAAATAATAATGCTTAGAAGCATAGAAGCAAAAACAGTAGCTGTAGCAACACAATTTTCCTTTGTTGCGGACCATTGTAAACTGCAAAGGAATGACAGTTTTTCAATTATTCCAGCACGCCAAGAGCACAGAATTTGCAAAAAATTATATCTAAATAAAAAAGCAAAGCAAATATGGTGCATACCTCAAAACACGTGTCTGTATTACATGCCCATAAAGAAGCTATGGAGTGTGGGAATAGCATTTATATATTACAAATTTATTTGGTTGTAAATGTATTTTATAGGCAGATACATCTGAAAGATAATGCAATTGCATCTAGGAAGTTGGCGTTTGTAATGTCACTGTAATTGAAAGATACAGTTCCGTACTGCAAAAAACTTTCCGGGCGCGATTAGCTGCCATTACAAAACTGTCACTGTCACTCTGGTTAAATAATATATATTTTAATTAAATGTAAAACTATAGCCGCTTAAAAATGTTGTGTTTATCACAAAATTTGCTTTCCTCGTATGTTAGTGGTCTTGCTCACTCGTCTTTCAACTTTTTGATTCATCCAGTAAAGTAGCACTTTCTGGACGTAATACAGAAAACAGTTCCCAGTAGATTAGCAATATTCCAATTTTAAAAAATATGTAACTAAGTTTGAACAACATTTCTTTTATCTTTTTGTGTAATCAATTTAGCACGTCGATAAGTACCTACACCTCCATAAATTTAATGCTGTAAGTTTGATGACACCCTGTATACAACAAGTAAAGAATAAATAAAAGAAACAATTAAAAAAGCTAATGAAGAATAATCGCAAAATAATTGAAAAAAAACTATTTAATAATAAACTATATTTAAATAAAAACAAAGAATAAACAAAAGAAACTTAAAACAAATATCTATAAATTTTTTCCACAACAATTAAAACAAAGTTTAAAATAATGAAAAAAAAATTGATCATGATGTGAAAAAAAGAAGATTTTCCTATCAAATTACCAGCTGAAATAGAAAACAAAACAATAATGCAGTTTATTAAATGTTTTTGTTTTTAGTATTCAGCATATAAAATTAAAAAAAAATTGTAATAAATTCAGAAAATCTAATTAAATTGCTAAATATTTTAGTTGCAGAAATGATAGTTGAACCAATCAACAGAATTATTGTGCGCTTCCCCAAAAGTGCTCATATTATTTTAGAAAAAATAACTTTCTAAGGATATTAACGATTCTCTAGGTAACATAAACTGCATTTCTAAACAATTTATATTTTTCCCCAGCGATGCCGAAAGATAATTTTATTGCAGGCGATTTTACAATGTGCTAATTAAACTCTCTCTCAGTATCGGCCAATAAAGCGATACTCGTAAACCGTAAAACATATCAAATACGAGATAAGGTGATATATGCAATACGCGCCCGGACTCTTCCAACAACCGTCCGGTATTAGAAGGCGTAATTCAATTCGTCGGCGGGGCATTATTAATTTTAATTATTGTTTATTGCTTAATCCTTCTAATTGATGGTCAGATCCGCCCACGGATACATCAATAATCTGTAGTTATGGAAAGTTAATATACCGATAAACTAAGCTTTCAAGATCCCTCGATACGGGGGGCGCGATTTTCTATTTTTAATTGTTGTCTTGCTCGCTTTTTCCATCCCATCCGCTTAATTAACGCATCTGCCCGCAATGAATTATCATCGAGCGGGAGCGAATAAATCGGATCGCATTAATTTCATTTATATATGCTGCCTCCAGAATAATCAACTTAGTAGAAGTACGTTTGAGAAATTTATACCTTAATAACTTACATCATTATTTTATTAAAACTTCTGTTGAATTCTTAATAAATTCTAACAAGGCATTTTAATATAATAATGAATACACATCAATTAATATAGAGATATAACAGTTTGAATATAAAGTAACTTACAAAAAGTGCTAAAATAAACAGCATAAAAATATCAAGTTGACCTTTAAAACATCTATGAAAATTTAACCAATTTTCTTTAAAAAACGCAAGTATTTTTGGCCGTAATATAGCAAGTTTTGTCAATAACCAAATATTTTGATACATTAATCTTATAAATTAATCCCCAAAAATATTCTAGAAATTTTGCAATATATGTTTTGCAGGTGTATCAAATTTAGTATAGGAAAAAACACACAGCAATGTATTAAATTTGTAACTACTGTTCTAAAGAATAGATATGTCCTATTAAATGAGAGTTTGTTTTTGTCGAAAATAATCTCACACATTTTCTGATCAGAGAAATTTTTATACCTTTTGTGTCATTACAAATTTCGAAAAAAATTCTTCACTCTGGCTGACACTGATAACCTCATAACTCAATTCAATTTTTTGCAAATTCAAGAATTGTACAAAATGTCAAGAAAACATCGATAAGTGTACAATAAAAGTTCTGATAGATACTACTCTAACTAGAGTTCATAATATTATTCACAGACAAATTGATTTTTAAATCTTAAATAAAAATAATATTACATTCATTAAGTTAAGGTAAGTTAAATGCAGCTATAAAATCAAATGATGATTATAATTTTTAATAAAGTACCTCCAATTTTCTCTCTAATTACCGACAACTGCAATATTGAAACCTCCATTAATTTCACCTTCTTCTGAGTCGGAATATCATTTTTCTTGCGATCGATGCATGTGGGCACATGCACCAATGATAAAGCGATTATTTTCCATATTAATTAACATTCGTATTCATCTTTTATGGTGAGTCCATTCAGGATGTGCATAATTTAGCCCACAACAACCTGCTATACGAGTTATGTCATTGATACTGGTGCAAAGGTGTTATCAATGGGTATAATAGAAGTATGACACGGAAGAGCAGCTATGATGCTAAAACGTGCAACGATTTCGATAACTGGAATATAACTTAAGGAGTGGTATCTCGTCCGAGGCTGATTAAACGTGAAACGTAAAAATTTGCAAACAAATGGCAAAGCGTTTCACACTTACATGCGCACGGAACTTTTTTTGCGTCGATGAAAATTTAACAAAGCAACCAATTCTTTTGGAAAAATATACGATCGTAGTGGTAGAGAACAAATAAAATTCTCACGTGTTTACCGGGGATAAATCAGAGCGATTTTTCAATTATCTATAAAATCTAGTAATTTATCGTAACGTATTCAGCATTCCTCTGGTAGTTATCTACATGTCATATTTTTCCATGTATTTATAGTATATCTGCTTCACTTAATCATATTACCCATTCATGCAATTATTATCGTCACTAAATTAACGGATATATACTTTGAATTATATTGCTCCATTTGTTTAAACTGCTACATTAAAAATTAATGTTTCTGATTCTGATAAATTACACTGGAAATATGGTAAATAGCATTATAGTAATAAAAACATATATATTTTAGAATTAGTAGATATGTTTTATCTAGTATTCGTTAACTGCACACATGTTGAGTGTCTTTCTTTTACATAAACAACTACATTATCTAATCAAGTGTAAAATTCACCAAAATATTATGCAAAAATATTAAATCGCAATATTTTAAAAATATCTTTTAGTTTTAGAAAAAGTGATATTATAACCAATAAAAATATTAGTAGAAACAAATTATGCAAGTATTATTGTGAAAACAAAGAAAGTATAATCTTTTAAATATTTTTTTTTAATATCGAGTTGTTAAAGGTCGTTTTAAGTTGTTTGTTTTTGTCTAAAATAAAAACCGTTTGCATAAAATTACTCTAAAAGCAATGTGTAGCAGTTGCTGATTTTTTCCAATATTTGCCAACAATTATTTTAATTTTGTAGTTTTACGAATCAATTAGATTAATTTAATTTACAATAACTAAGTATTAATAGCAAATAAAACAATTTAAAAGTTGTACAATTTGGTCTGTTGCGCCGTACGGGCTGATTTAATTATTAGAGGATGATTTCGACCTTTACTACATGGCACCATGTAGCTTGTATGGCACAACAAACCAATTGTACAGCTTGTAAATTGTTTTATTTCTTATAATAAAATACCACGTATTAAAGGTCAAAACCATCCTAAATATCAATAGAAACAATAATGCGATTCAATAAAATAATTGTGGCAATGCTATATTTTTTTAACATACCACAGTTGAAATTGTATAATTCTCTAAAAGTTTTTAAGCCGTGACAAAAATTGTTAACAATACTCAAATTACATCAAGATTAAATGCCCTGCTTTAAGATGATACTTGATAACGCCAATTATAATATGTATATATATGAACAAAATCGAAGCCTTTGGGATGTGGCTGTACCGTATATTAAAAATACCTTGGACAGCAAGAGCCAAAAACGAGGAAGTGCTGAGGCGAGGTAAGACCGCAAGCTATTGGTTTGAATAAAGAAAAGGAAAACCGCATACATAGGACATCTAATGTGAAATCAAAAATATAACATATTGCAAATTGTATCTCAATAATTGAAGGGAAATTTGAGGGAAAACTGGGAATAGGAAGGAAGAAGTTATCTTAGTTGCGAAACATAAGACAGTAGACGGGACTCCAAACTGTAGAAAGTTAGAAAGTTTACTGCATACAGCTAGGAATCGGGTAGAAATGGAACATGTGGTCGCGAACATCCATTAATGGATATCCGCAGGACAAGAAGAAGAATATATGTTATGTGAGGTTTAATAATAAAAAAATACTCACTACATTTCTCTAGGCGTAATATCTTCTAAGACCTATCTTATATCTGCTCCAAGAGAAAGGAAGCTGGAAGACTATTATCTAATCTAAACTGTAGCACTTCTCTATCCATCTATCCATATACAAATCAATAACCCAAAAACCGTTGCAGAAAATTATAAAACTAAAATCAACATTTTTAATCAAATTAACTATTTGAAAATTAAAATTTGTTATTATGTAATGTTTACAAACAGTAAATAGTTAATATAAATATTGCAAATGAATATTATTTGCAATTTAAATTATTAAATGGAATAAAAATATTGTAATTATTAAATAATTATTACCCCATTACTCCATGTTGAAGTAAATGTTTCAAAAAGTCCTAGCGTGGAGATCCAAACAACCCACAACCTTCTGGTTACATGTCAGACCTTCTAACCAATTGACTATACCGAGAAGCTAGTAATGTTTTTAGGATTTGTTCTTATAATCGCATCGCCGTGTATGTGTATAAAATATAAATAATAATAATAAAAAAAATAATAAATGATTCAAACATTCACTTCGCCGCCACTGTGCGGTTATAAAAAGAAACATCAAAACAGTTATTACCATCTCGGTGTATTTGGTTAGTGAGTCAGACATGTAATCAGAAGGTTGTGGGTTCGATCACCACACGAGTTAAATTTATTTCAACATGGAGTAATGGCGTTGTAATTATTTAATAATTACAATTTTTTAATAACAAATATGTTAAATCTTTAAAAAAACACATTTGTTAAAGGTGTTGTTGCGGTGTGGGTTGGTTAGTGGGTTGATATGAATAGAATATGATAGAACTTTGATGTCATTCTTCATTTTCACACAGCTGAAAAACCTCGAAGTCGATGAAAACAATGAAACGATAAAGAAAATGAATAAAATATTTAAACAATAAAATTGGCCAAAATTTGAAAGATTCGGTTACAGCCAGATCTCAATTACTATCCGGTCGTATTTGGCCGGATCTGATTTCCTCTAAATAAATAAAAGAATAATAAAAATGTAAGAATAATATGTTATATTAATTAATAAAATGTAAACAAAATAAACAAAAAACATAAAAGTGAATAATACAAATAATAAAATTAAAAATATTAAAAATTAAAGAATTTTAATATTAAAAAAAATTGCAGTGAAAAAAGTGTAGGAGTGGATATTTTATAGATGTTATAACCAACAACTCCCTTAACAGTACAATTTTGTATGCACCGGCAAACATATACTCTAAGAAGCAGATTAAACATGTTTGCTCACATTTCTTTAGCAATTTCTATTTTTCTTCTAAAAAACCTTTTTAAAATAAAGCACAAAGCCACATCAAACATAATAAACAGTCTTCAAATTATATAAAAACTACCTAATTGAATTTAAAAACACAAAATAATTTTGTTTCCCAACTTTTTATATCATGTTAATAATAAAAAATTAGAAATGCATTTATGAAAAGTATATAAAAAACCCTTATTGTTATTTCCAATTGGTGTTTTATTAAACCAATTTCTCGACGTTACAAAATAAAAATAAAAAGAATTTTGATTCATTTTTTTCCAACAATTTTTGGTTTTTTGGTTGTTTCAAATTATATAAATAAATTTATTTAAATAAAAAATTCAACAAAAAAATTAAAAAAAAAAATTATAAAAAGATTAAATAAAACTCAATAAATTTAAAAAAATATATTAAAAAAAAAATGAAAAAAAACCCTAATAACAATTAAAAAATAAATAAACGTAAATAATAGACAAATTAAAAAATAAACAAATTACAGTAAATATACATGTAAATATTAAAGAAAACAATTAAAAAACAAAAACTAAATAAAATAAAAAACAAAAATAAGAAACTAGAAATAAAATTTAAAAAAAGCTAGTATTTAACCAAAATATAAAATAAACAAAAAATAAACAAAGAAATAATTCACAATTGCAACAAAATAAATAAATAATCAATAATAATGTTGAATTAAGCAAATCATACATAAAATGATCAATAGCAATTTAAGATAATCGAATAAAAAAAAACAATTAAGAATAAACACAAAAAACAAAATATATAAATAAATGAAAATTGCAATATAAACTAAGTTAAAGAGCAAGCAAAAATACATGCCAAATCACCAAAAATCACAAATATATGAATAAAAATGAAGTAAATATAAACAAAAATAACAAATTAAATAATAAAAAATAATAATTAATTAATCAAAAAATACACTAAATAAACAAAAAAAGTAGCGAAAAAAATGCTATAATATTAATTTAAACACAAATGAAGCAAAATAAATAAAAACAATTGCAAGTGTGATTGTAACACAGCAGAAGTATGCATACAGCGATTGCACACATTCCAGTCCAACTTATTCCCATTCGCTCACTGCCAACGGTATAGATTCCCCTCAATTTATTACTTTATTTAGCCTTATCATTTTTTCGCATTCACACTTTAATATTACAGTTTTCACTTAAAAAAAATCAGTAATAATGTTAAATTAATTTAAAAAAAATGGGCGAAGATAATAATAAAAAAATAAACAAATAATAAATTACAATAAAATCCTAAATAACAAAATCACGTAAAAACAAACTAATATACAAAACAATAAATAGTGAATAAAATAAACAAAACAATAATAAAAACAAATAAAAACAATAAACAAACAACTAACAAAAAATTCACTAAAAATAAACAGAAAGTATCAAAAAAGAAATAAACTAAACAACAAATTTAATTTAAAAAATTAACAAAAAACAACGAATTATACCGTAATTTGCCAGATGATATTTTTGCAATTGATTGTCGACAGAATTATAGTGCATACATCTTAGAATCCTAAAAAATAATAGTTTAATATATACCCTCGGCAGTAAATTATTCAATAATCTACCGTTTTAATAAAAATAAAACAAACAAGAAACATGATAAATCGAAGCCAGTTAGGCTTGCCACCCTCTGGCACCGCCACTGACACTAACCGCATTAACCAGCGCCATTTACATTTGAAAACCGCCAACTGCACAAGCTTTAATAAATTATAATCCCCGGTAAATAATAGTTTTCTATATCTAATTGAGTATGCGCGATTCTTTTGTCCCATTGAATTGCCCATCCAGCGATCAATTTTAATGCGACACATTCCGTTATTATGTAAGGCGGATTAAAATTGCGACAGTCCATTTTTCAAAGTGGTTAATTGACACCGATATAAAGTGTCTGCAACCTGTTGGATTTATAATAATTATAATGCGTTCGAGTTATTTTAATAACAATTATGTTAATAATAGCACAAAGATATCGTGCGGCGAATATTTACTTTCACTTATTTATAATCTGTTTATCTAATGGCGATTGTGCGACTATTAGTGTTATTTTTTGTAGTTTCTTGCCGTTCGGACATGTGGGCTTGTAATTGTGATTTATTGGTTTATAATTAATTGAAATGTGATGTAGTGTAGAATGGTGATTTATGTAATGTGGTCAGGGAAACGCAGATGCATTAGTGGATTACACATTCGGCTGTTTTTATCAGTTGCATACGGCATAACCAGTAGGAAAAAATGATTAATGTTTACGTCAATAGAAAGGACGTAATAGATTACACAAAAGCTGTAACCTATTATTAAATAATGGTAATGAATGCTCAAGTAAAAGGCTTGGTTCCGATTCACGGTTCGACTCGCTTTTAGGTTCTTGGTCGGGTTTAAAAACATGTTAGATTTTGACGGTTCGGTAACCGTTTCAAGTCAATCGTTTCGGTTCCGTCTGTGAATTTAAAAATTGGTGACAAAACCAAGATGACCGAAGTTAAATTTAAAATTGCATTTTTTTAAAATAAATTTCAAATCTCTTGTTGTTTATTGCAATTTTTGTATAAATTGCACATTTTAGAAGATTCCTTGTTATTATATACTGTTCTCTCGCAAGTTTATAATAAGTAGAAAGTTATTTATGTTTTTTGGCAAATTAACCTGTAAAGATTATAATTGCCTTTAAGTAAATTTTAAAAAAATCAAAATTTTGAATATTTAAAAAAGAAAATTTCAGAAAGTTTTATTTTTATATATAAATTGGAAATTTGCTTATTTTTTAAATGCGGTTAAACCAATAAATTGAAAGACGTTCATAACATTTAAAATATCAAAGTAATATTCTCTATAAATAAATGTTTATAAACATACCAATTATATATATATCCATCGGTTTATAACGTTGTCCGTCTTCCGATTCATAACCTCCAACCGTCTCGGTTTCTCCAATCCTCATCCTAGAGTCCTCTCGTCTGGATCTCTCCGTCTATACCCTCTCTCCAGCTTTTTCGGTGTTTGCCTCTCCTTCTTCTTCCTTGCGGCGTCCAGTGTAGTATCTTCTTCTGGAGTCGCTCTTGGCCCATTTTCTGTACATGTCCATACCATCTTATTTGTTCCGTTCTTATGTCATCTTTAATATCATGCTTTACTTCCATTATTTCCCTTATCCTTTCATTTCTGATCCTTTTCAATCTAGACTTTCCTGCCGCTCTTCTCCAGTAGTCCATCTCTGTGGCTTTTAGCGTTTTCTCTGTTTTATCCTTTATAGGCCACACTTCACTACTATAGGTTACTATACTTTTAATTATTGCGTTGTATTCTGTGTTTGTTTTCCTGTGTACTGTGTTTATTCCATAGTATGCCGTTTAACATGGACACAGCCTTTCCTGCCTTGTAGATTTCTATTGGCTATTGCTTAATCCAGGCTTCCTTCTTTCAATATTTTAACGCCTAGGTATTTGTATGAGCTGCGGTGTTTGATATTTTGTTTGTTTGAGATAGGTAGGTCTTGTTGTTCTCCTTTTTTTACTGATGTAATCTAATAATGTTATTAGACATGCAAGCATAGTACAATTAAAATATTCCACACCGTGGTTATAATTTAAAAGAAATAATCAAAATCCGAGACAAAGCAAGAGA